>OX387319.1:0-131398 GCA_947562085.1 Eudonia lacustrata | reverse complement strand
CGACGACGGGCGAAACAGGGGAACCCATGGCAACACTCTCAACTTGCAGGTAGTAAATGTCATTCCACAAAAGGTAGCCAGATGTTAGACAATGCTCTAATAGTACTGCATATTCATCAGGCATATCTTGTTCCGCTAGACGTTTTTTGGTAATTTCAATGCAATCCTGAACTGGTAGGCATGTAAATAAGGACTGCACATCAAAACTAACCATAGTTTCATTGTCAGCGAGATGTAGGTCTTTGATATCGTTGACAAATTGGTAGGAATCCTTCACATAAGCTGTTGTGTTACCTCTAAGTAGTGAAAGAATCTTAGCTATATGCCGGGCCAGTCGGTAAGTTGGTGAATCAATCTGGCTTACAATAGGGCGTAGCGGAGCCTCGGGTTTGTGAATTTTCGGTAACCCATACAGTTTTGGTGGTTTAGGGCAGGAAGGAATTAAATAGTTAGCATCTAGATTTAACGTTTCGGAGTGTTGTTTGACAAGATCACTAGTTTTCTTAAGTATTTTGTTGGTTTGGTCGCATTTAACGCGTTTGTACGTCTTGTCATCCGATAAAAGTATTGTTATTTTTTCGTTATAATCAGACGTATCCATTACTACCGTAGCATTACCTTTATCAGCACGAAGGATAGTTAATTCAGGCTTAGCTCGCAGGTTCTTTAAAGCGAAATACTGATCACGGGGAAGGTTGGATTTCGGCTGCCTCAGCATCAGCCTTCCTGACGTTATTTTTAACTAAGCAATCAATACGTAATAGGCAATACGTCAAGACATATCGTCTGTCTTGCGCCGGAGCAAGTTGCCGAAATCCAACCTTCCCCGTGATCAGTATGTACAATGGAGTTAGAGGCAGATAGTAAGCTAGCTTTCTTGGATATTTTAATTATCAGGAATCCAGATCATAGTTTGAGTCACACTGTGTATCGTAAAGTAACCCATACAGATAGGTATCTCAATGGTGATTCTCACCACCATCCTAGACAGTTGGCTACTGTAGGGAAATCTTTGTTTCAGAGAGCACGCGGCATCTGTGACACCCAACACCTGGCTGCTGAGCTTCAGCATGTCAAGCACGTACTACAGGATAATATACTGAAAGTACCACGGCTTTGTCACAGAAAACGCAATAAACCAACCACAGTCGAGCGCCAACCTGCTGTACTTCCATATATGAAAGGTGTCACTGACAAGATTGGACATATCTTAAAGCGAGCTTCAATCAACACTTACTTCAAGCCGCCGAAGAAGATCAACCAATTTTTACGACCTGTCAAGTGCAACATACCCCTTCAAGATGCAGGCGTGTACAAACTGGACTGCGATTGTGGGCTCTCTTACATCGGGCAAACAAAGAGAAGTATAGGTACCCGTGTTAAAGAACATATAGCCGACGTCAAGCATAGGCGCGAAAATAAGTCTGCAGTATGCGAACATTCCCTAGAGGGGCCCAACCATTACATCAGATTTGATAAACCACAAATACTCGTTAAAGAACAACGATTCATCCCTAGGATGATACGCGAGGCTATTGAAATTAAAAAACATCCTAATTTTAATAGAGAAGATGGTTGGAATCTACCACCAGCCTGGGATCCCATCAAACAAAATATTAAATCCCAGCCCCGACACCATACTGCCAGACCAAAAGATACTGTAAGCTCTTTCTGCGTAAAACGGAACGCACCTGATTAAATTTAAATGAGGGTATACAAGCTACCAACTAATTATGAGATGACCAACACCTCAGTCTCCCTGTGACCACGAACCCTGCAAAGGGTTCGAAACGTCAGGATAAACATTAAATAAGTAATGTGTAAAATAAACGCGAGTAGATCCGTAAAAGTTGTTTCATTCTAATTAATTTAGATATTTACTTTCCGGCAACGACAGAATCAATGATATTTTTATTTTATTTATTTATATTTTACTGAAAAAATACATTTTAAGAAGTAACTTGTTCAAGAAAAGCCGAAAATGAACAATTCCCTTTATTATACGAGACGGGCATAAGTACTCTTTTGGTAATAATAATAAAAGTGGTACATCTATGTGGCGTAGTGTAAACGAGCGTAGTGCGTCTGTGACATTGAATTCTACAAAAGATGCGATAAAGAGAAAAAGTAAGCATATATGCAAATCCCATTATGTTCAGAATGTTCGAGACCTAATTATTAACATTTGCAAAAAAGAGGCATGTGAAAAAATGGCTCCAATAAAAAAAATATTTGAAAAGAACTTGACAAAAGCTGCAGAGACTTATCCGGGTTTAATTATGTGCTCGTATGAAGAGAAAAAAAATACAATATACCGTGCGACAAATAAACATTTAGAACAAACAAATACTGAATTTTCGTATTTAAAAGATGGGTCAATATTGGCAATTTTGTCGTAGTAGACGACGGGGAAGATGAGAAGATATTAGTATTTGCGATCTTAGCTGCCAGACGATTCCTAAATTCATCTGGAGAAAATCAAACGATGTACTTTGGAGATGGCACCTTTAAAAGGGTTCCAAAACCTTTATTCCAACGTTTCACTATACATGTTGATATTAGTACGAGTAGCAAATCAACCAATGTAGTTGACGGAACAAGACGGAAAATACTTATAGAAGGCTCTTTAAATTTATAAGAGATCAAATGGGTATCCAAATTAACAAATATAAGTCAGATTTTGATACCGCACAAAATAATGCGTGCAAATTGTTTAACCGTGATTATGATATGTCAGGCTACTACTTCCATTACAACAGGGCTGTATGGAAAAGAGCCAAGCACCTATCGGGTCAAGCTACATTTTGGCATACTTTTTACCCAGGGAAAACGCAGGCGGAGTCGTAGGCGGGTCCACTAGTTTTATATATTATACATATAAATTATTGTATAAGTAAGAATGAATGATACTGTGTGTTGTGATTATAAAGTGTTTCATTCTTTAATACAGTAAAGGTATTTTTACTGTTGAGATTTTCTTTAATTATCCTTATGAAAAATAATAAATTGAATCTAGGAATCCTACCTATCTTGCGTCATGCGTGTTGAAAGCGAGGTGAATGCAATTTCAGACATTATGGGATTCAGACATTTTGAATCTAGGACATTTTAGGAAAAAGCCACATTGACCTTCAGTTGTTATGAAAAGGACACCATTTGAATTTCAGTCGTAATCGTTGACTTGGATGAACAGGGTATTAACTCAAAAATTTCGAATTTTGACTTTTATATGCAGTCATAATCAAAAAATCGAGATCTTTCTAACGAACAAGGTCTTACAACGATCGGGGGTAAAATGGCGCGGGGAGCATGGTAGTATCTCCGTCCTTTTCGCGCTGACCAAGACAGTCTTATTCAGTCTTACGCGTAAAGCTAGAGTCAAAGGTCACCGTTCGTTTCGTGAACACTGTATTAAATTCAAAAAGTGCTGTGTTCATTAAAAGGTAAGTTTATTTTAAAAATATTTATTTCTAAAACAAAGGTGAACTTTGAAATAATTACTTTCTTTACGATAGTTTTTAATTAAATTGTTAAGGTTATTATACAGTATAGGGTACTTATTTCAGATACTATTATGTTGCTCAAAGTTTTATCGAATTAGTTGTTATTTATTTCTAAAACAAAGGCGAACTTCGAGATAATATTTTTTACGATAGTTTTAATTGAATTGTTATGGTACTTATTTGAGATACTAGTCATCATCATCATCGTCATCTCAGCCAAAAGACGTCTACTGCTGGACAAAGGCCTCTCCCAAGGATCTCCACAACGACCGGTTTTGTGCTGCTCGCATCCAGTGGCTTCCCGCGACCTTCACCAGATCTTCGGTCCACCTTGTTGGAGGCCTGCCCACACTGCGCTTTCCGGTACGTGGTCGCCACTCCAGGACTATCCCGCCCCAGCGGCTATCAGTCCTGCGAGCAATGTGCCCTGCCCACTGCCACTTGAGCTTAGCAACTCTTCGAGCTATGTCGGTTACCTTTGTTCTTCTGCGGATCTCCTCATTTCTGATTCGATCACGCAGAGAAACCCCGAGCATAGCCCTCTCCATTGCTCTTTGAGTGACCTTTAGCCTTTTTATGAGGCCCATAGCAAGTGACCACGTCTCAGTCCCGTATGTCATCACTGGCAACACACACTGGTCAAAGACTTTTGTCTTGAGACACTGCGGTATATCGGACGAGAAGATATTTCGTAGCTTACCGAACGCTGCCCAGCCTAATTGGATTAGACGATTTACCTCTTTGCTGAAGTTGGACCTACCTAGCTGGACCGTTTGTCCCAGGTAAACATAATCGTCCACAACTTCAAGGGCAGAGTCCCCAACCTTCAGAGGAGTGGGTACGACACGTGAGTTCGACATAACTTTCGTCTTCTCCATGTTCATTTTAAGACCCACTTGTTGAGAAACTCTGTTGAGGTCACCAAGCATTGCGCCGAGGTCTTCCAGGGTCTTAGCCATGACCACTATATCGTCAGCAAATCGAAGGTGAGTGATGTATACGCCGTTGACGTTGATGCCGAGTCCTTTCATGTCCAGAAGCTTGAAAACATCTTCCAGTGCAACAGTGAACAGTTTCGGAGAAATCACATCTCCCTGTCTCCCTCCTTGCTGCAACTGGATAGGTTTCGAGCTCTGGTCCTGAAGACGGACTGACATAGTGGCGCTTTCATACAAACACCTCAACACTTCGATGTACCTATAGTCAATTTGGCACCGCTGGAGAGACTGTAGCACGGCCCATGTTTCAATCGAATCGAAGGCTTTTTCATAGGATGCTTATACTCTTCGGTCTTCTGTATAACTTGCCGCAGCGTATGTATGTGGTCTATGGTGCTGAAGCCTTTTCGGAAACCGGCTTGTTCGATAGGCTGGAAGTCATTAACCTGTGTGCGAGACGATTCGTTATGACTCTCGAAAACAGCTTGTAGACGTGGCTTAGAAGTGAGATGGGCCTGTAGTTCTTCAGCAGGGTTTTATCGCCCTTTTTGAAGAACAGTACCACCATACCTTCGTGCCACGTCTTGGGCGTTCTGCTCCCTAAGTATCTAGTTTAATTGCGTCGTACTAGGGTACGACGGAATTAAACTAGATGCTGTATGTTACTCAAAATTTTATAGAAAACGTAAGTGGCAAGCCCTTCGTCTTAAACGAATTGTCATTTAACTCTTTTTTTGACATTAAAGCTATGTCTGACCAGATAAGTAATAGATAAATCATAATAGTAATAGATAATAAAGTAACAAAGCCATTTTATGGTTAGACGGGTTTATTTTTAAATGTAATTTTTATAATATTCGATAAAAGACTAAAATAATATTGCCAAATATTTTGTACTGAATCCTATTGCATAAGCTAATTTTAAAAATAATAAATATATCTACAATTAAAAAAAAAATATTTTATTTGGTAATAGTTTTGTTTTTTTTGTTTGATATTCGTTATTTTAGTTTAAGATTAATGACGCCAAGCATATTGTACTGATTACTGTCACTGTAGGTACATACTAAGTCAATGATGACAAGAGTTTATTTTATAATAACTACATTATTTTGTAGTTTTCTTTTCTTAGTTTTGATATTCGTTGTTATATAAGAATAATGTTGTTCAACTGATTCCTATTAGGTACTCTACCAATGTCAATCATGACAAATATATTATTAAAACAAAAGACATGTGCCAAGAAATTTGGTTATTGTAATGATTTTAATGATTACCACAAAGAATTATATAATTTGTACGAAGAAATAAAGACTTTTTATGACAATATTTTGGTTTTCAATCGGTATTATCTTTGAACTAGTACTAAAAATTTTAGGAACAAGGTAATATTATAGATTTTGTTTTTTTAAGACTTAATAAATAACTTATTAATGTGAAAATAAATACTAACGCTGAAATAATTACTAGTTACAACTAATTTCACAAAAAATAAATAATAATAGTAATAATGGAACCCCAGAATTAGATTTGATAGAAATAAATAGTTTTGAGTTAAAACTTTGTTTTACAAATATTTTATGTTAAAAATGGTATTATTATACACCTCTCTGATTAATTTCAGGATTTTCTCAAAACCACTTAACTAAATATAAGTAAAAAGTATAAAAAAATATTGTGAAATGTGTAAGGTTTAAATATATATTGGTCATGTCAGCCAAATAATAATAGTGGCTAAAATATTCCTAGAGGAAACTTAAAAAATGCTCTCCTGAAAAATCACTGTTTTTGAGATAATACCCTATTCATCTGGACCAACGGTATATTGATTAGCTAGGCATTTTGAGATTAAGGTGTAATGGACCAGACGCAAAAATCATTTCCTGACTACCTTAACAAAAACCGTAACGATTATCGTAGCGACTTTTGTTGAAACCATTTTTGAAACCACTTACTAGTCACCGACCCAATTGTTGATTGTTTTACGCAGATTCCGTGGAGAAGTCGGTAGAAGGGGTAAAAATCCAGCCGACGCCGGTGTTCCAGACCATGATGTCGAGCGCCGACGAGAAAATGATCGTCTGCTCCAGCCTCGAACACTCCATGAACAAAGCGTGCGAAGTGAGTCTGACGCTTGTATCGTAGCGTAGGTAGCTTAGCTACAGCCTCAACAGGGAGCTGACCAAAATTTTACAACCTAATTTTCATACCTACAGTTGCAATAACATGAATTTACTTATGAGCATAGATCGGAATATGTAGAGTTTTTTCTGTGAATTGCGTCATAACGTTATCAATAGTATGGATAACCCGATAAAATAATAAGAGAAAATACACTTTTAACTCTTTTGCACGTCAGAGTATCAAGGTGTGATTTAGGTGATCGTTACTGGAGATTATTTTCAAAAATCTTATACTTTGTTTTATCCAAATTTTGGAAAAAACTAAGTTTGCTTAAGATTATCCATGATATGCTAACATTGCAAAGGTATGTCAAAAAACTCTACCTAATCCGATCTATGCTTATGAGAGATGCATATTACATTCCTTAAAATTTCATAATTATTTTTGTTCGCAAAAAAAACATAACTTATTTTACGGTAAATTTTAATTTCCTAGTACGTCTAAATAATTTGTTCGTATCTATAGGGTTCATAATCTACATGTATTGCTTTAATATTTGAGTTTCAACACCTTTATTTATTACCTACTAAAATAAGGTATTCTGGGTGCCTAGTGTGAGTTTCATTTGATATTCGATAACGTTAATGAAAACAAAAATTAGTACGGCATTGAAGCGCCTCCTGGCAAATTTTCGTTTTCATAAACGTAATCGAATGAATACGGATAGTAAACGAAACGCACTAGGCACCCTGTGTCTTACGCGGATATGTACCGTTCCAGAACGTAATGAAAGTTTCTAAGAAGTACAACCTGGGCCTGGACGTGCGGACGGCCGCCTACATCAGCGCCATCGAGAAGATATTCATCACCTACGACGAAAAGGGCCTGTGCTGCTAATCTAACCTAACCGCGCCCCGTATACCAAGTGCCGAGCTTTTTACTACAAATTATTGTCAGCATTGTATTGCAAAATTGTATGCAGTTTAAAGTTTGAAACCGTCACGGTATATCAACGCGTTGTAAATTTAAGAGATCAAAAGTCCATTGTATTGTTTTTGTATAAAATGAATTAAATTATGCTGTTTTATCGATGTATTTCTTTAGTTGTAACCTGATACCTTCTTGCTTTTAAAAATAATCTAGAAGTAAGAATCTACAAAAGAACTTGTATTATTTTGACTAATACTTGATGATTAAATGAACTTACCTGTAAGTGAAGTTCTATCATAATTATACTTCGCGCCTCGTCCTCGAGATTAGTAGTTAATTATTTTATATTGTTACTTGTAGTATCGCATAGATGTCACCACTCCTGCACTATCGTTGAGATTTAGTTTTTTTTTTGTTGTGGGTATCCCTATCTTTCTCTATGGCGCCATTGCCTCGCGTTCGTCATTTAGTTTAGAGATTCACCTTTTTTTTTTTTTTAAACTAAATCTCAACGATAGTGTAGGAGTGGTGACATCTATGCGATACTACAAGTAACAATATAAAATAATTAACTACTAATCTCGAGGACGAGGCGCGAAGTATAATGTCAACATTTGGTACTAGCAAAAATAGACAATTTGAAATAGTGAGCTCGTTTGCAAACACCAACATCTAAAACAGAGCAATAATATTTCAAACAAGAATTTCACTAAAAGACTGTTTTGTGTTTCTGTTAAAACCATTATACCCTTAGAGCATTAAACCAAACCTTTACTAAATCTATGGTTAAAACAGCCCTCTTTGCACCATGTTTATCTAATGGGGCCAAGAAAAACCAAACCAAAGGCAAATTAAAAAAGTGCCATGACGTGACAAATCTATCAGAATTCACTTTTGCTAAATTAAACTACAATTATTTATTTTTGTTATTCAAAATTATGGTGTTCAATATGCGCAAAACGGTCACAAAGAAGGTTTTCGCAATAGAGTTTGGTGGTACAAGAAGTAGCGTGCGACATTACGAGATACCGGAGCATTTGAAGTCGATCGGGACGGACAAGAACCCGAGCTTCTACAAGATGGTGGAGTACTTCTACCACAGCTCGGTGAAGGTGGTGGAGCCCGCGCTGGTAGAGTACCTCAAGAAACACACGCACATGTCGGACAAGAAGCGTACGAACCGAGTCGCCGGCATCCTCAAGGTGAGCTGTCATACAATTTCTTTATAGCTTACTAGCTGACCCGGCGGACTTCGTACCGCTTTGACAATTTCCATGACAACAAAACAAAAAAATCGTTTTGTATTGGAAAATCAAATTGTCGGTTTTAGTATTTTTAGTTACTTATTATTTATGTTTCTCGCCGTTTAAACCTTCCCTGAACTTCCACAAATATTTCAAAATCTAAATTAGGCCAAATCGGTCCAGCCATTCTAGAGTTTTAGCGACTCAAACAAACAGCAATTGATTTTCTATATACATAGAATTCCCTGTGTGGTGCCGGGGATAAATAATTGCACCACCCCATCTCTTCCCTTGGGTGTCGTAAAAGCCGACTAAGGACCATTCCAGAGGATGGGCAGCAGCATCTCTCAGAGGTTACCCTCAACCTACTGCGATCGCCAACCCGCCTGCCAAGCGTGGCGATTACGGCAAATACCCCTCATATCCTGAGTTATTCGTCAACTCGCACAAATGTGCGAGATGGCACCTTTTGATTTTACCTATTATTTGTGTCGTCAACACGCACATACGTACGAAGTACAGTCGAATAAAAAAAATAAAACAAGATTAATGTAATAACTTAAAAATAACTAACTATTTGCTACTCAAAATAAGTATGCGGCGGGGCCGGCCTGCGCTGCGCTGCGACTCCGCAAGATATATTTCCGGAAACTTGCATGAATTGGGGGAGGCATTTGTCCAGCAGTGGACGTCTTTTGGCTGTGATGATGATGGTGATGATATATAGAAGATAGAATATGTATACGTTTTACTCTATCTTTATCTATCTATATATATGTATATTATTTATACGTATGTGGGAAGCCCGAGACACATGCACGATTAATGCGCAAGACGCTATGACCTACGTGCATCATTACGGTCGCGACCAGATTTATTTATTACTTTCACGTGCAACCCAAAATGGATAGAAATCACTAATCTGTTATTATCCGGTCAATCATCCAGCGATCATCATGACATAACAGCACGAGTGTTCAAGCAGAAACTCAAAGCGCTTATGAACTTCATTGTCAAATATCATGTCTTCGGAGACGTACGATGTTGGATTTACTCTGTAGAGTGGCAGAAGAGAGGACTGCCTCATGCGCATATTCTTATGTGGATGGTCGAAAAAATAAGACCAGATGAAATTGACTCAGTCATTTGCGCAGAAATTCCCGAAGTAAATCTAGAATTGTAGGAAATAGTGAAGAAGAGCATGATTCATGGACCGTGTTTTGAACTCGACTAGCATTACGCGTACGCCGACCGATATTTTGACGCCTCATAGGTGGCATTTTCTTTAAATCAAATACATTATATGTATAACACTACGATAAACCTTCAAACCTTAGATGAATGATAGGTCTCGCTGCGTTCGACTAGATACCGCGCTTCCTACAAACAATAGCTTCGTCAAGGCGGCAACTCATTGCTAGTGTGCATGAATAATTGTGTTGCCAGCTGCTCAACTGTAACCCGATTTAATGGGAAATATATTTTAATTATGCTGTAGTCTATTAGTTAAGTTACTGGTTTTAGGTAATTGTAAAATACTTAAAAATGAAATATTAATTATAAGCAAATGTATCAATATATTTGTCTATAGGTTAGGCGTAAGTTTCTTCTTTAAAAAAATGGTAGGTTATGTATATCAATGATTAGGCCTCATTTTTAATAGTTTTTTTTATTGACATGTAATATCTACAATTTTTTATTAAAAATAATCATATAGAAATAAGGTTGTTGCGGAAACCCACAACACACACTATGCTACTGTTTAAAATTAGGTTACACCTTAAAATCTACAAAATCCACTCACAGTTCCATGCCGCTCCCGCCGTCCAGAACGGGATCCATATGGTCTGATGGGGCCGGAATCCGAGTCCGGGTCTTCTCGGGTTCCCTAATCACACCCAACGACTATCCCAAGTTCACTTTTCCCCCGAGGAAATACCTGCTTTCTCCAGCAGCGGAGACGCCGACATCCAAACACGGATGGCGAATTGTACTCCCGATGCGATTCGCTTACGACGTACACACACACAAAACACAGGTTGCACAATACACTTAATTAGAGTAATACGGCTCCAAATGCCCTTATTACTGCTTAAAATCTTGAAATGAAACAACTTTTACGGATCTACTCGCGTTTATTTTACACATTACTTATTTAATGTTTATCCTGACGTTTCGAACCCTTTGCAGGGTCCGTGGTTACAGGGAGACTGAGGTGTTGGTCATCTCATAATTAGTTGGTAGCTTGTATACCCTCATTTAAATTTAATCAGGTGCGTTCCGTTTTACGCAGAAAGAGCTTACAGTATCTTTTGCTCTGGCAGTTTGGTGTCGGGGCTGGGATTTAATAATTTGTATGATGGGATCCCAGGCTGGTGGTAGATTCCAACCATCTTCTCTATTAAAATTAGGATGTTTTTTAATTTCAATAGCCTCGCGTATCATCCTAGGGATGAATCGTTGTTCTTTAACGAGTATTTGTGGTTTATCAAATCTGATGTAATGGTTGGGCCCCTCTAGGGAATGTTCGCATACTGCAGACTTATTTTCGCGCCTATGCTTGACGTCGGCTATATGTTCTTTAACACGGGTACCTATACTTCTCTTTGTTTGCCCGATGTAAGAGAGCCCACAGTCGCAGTCCAGTTTGTACACGCCTGCATCTTGAAGGGGTATGTTGCACTTGACAGGTCGTAAAAATTGGTTGATCTTCTTCGGCGGCTTGAAGTAAGTGTTGATTGAAGCTCGCTTTAAGATATGTCCAATCTTGTCAGTGACACCTTCATATATGGAAGTACAGCAGGTTGGCGCTCGACTGTGGTTGGTTTATTGCGTTTTCTGTGACAAAGCCGTGGTACTTTCAGTTTATTATCCTGTAGTACGTGCTTGACATGCTGAAGCTCAGCAGGGGGTTCGAAACGTCAGGATAAACATTAAATAAGTAATGTGTAAAATAAACGCGAGTAGATCCGTAAAAGTTGTTTCATTTCAATGTGTAGTGTTCGCGTAAACTTTAGAAAACAATATGCTTAAAATCTATTTAATTACCAACACACGATAACCTATAAACCAGCCATTGTTGCCTTCCCGAGACAAGTGTACCAAAAAAAAAGAACAATTAGTGAGGGGGCCATTATGCCACTAAATAAATTGATTATCGATAATCGATTCCCAAATCGATCCGTCCATAATACAAATCAAAGTTTTATTTCCAACAAAAATAAATGCCTGTTTATTTGCAACAAAGGTGTTACCAAAATAGTGCTAGTTTCTATTTCTATTCTACCCGTCAATAGTTTGGTTACACATTATTTAATACCTACCTATATAACTTTTTAAAGTCAGTCTTACTAAGGTTAATTTACAATTAAAAGTCGTGTAGAAACCAAAACTTTGAATAAAACAATAAACACATTATAGGTATACATTTAGTTTAACCTACTATAATGAACAGGTTAATGAAAGACTACAATTTATTAATAATAATAGCCTGAGAGCCAAACTAATTCGCTATATGGAGACTCAACAATAATTCTATATCTGTATTTTCTTAACATAAAAAATTGATTATTTAGTTTATTACATAATTCATTAGTAATCCACCAATATTTGTGACAGCGACATTAAAAAAAACAAATACAAAGCTTTATAAAATCTATAAAAAATGGGCAAAAATGGTATAAATATTATTTACTTTACATTTGAATACCTTTATTAGTTATCTTTCGTAAAATTTAATAATCCTCCTATAAATATAAATGAAAAACAAATAAACTTAAAAAAACTCTACGTAAACTCGAAAGTGGCATTACACCTATGATAAAAATGCTATCAGATCAGTTTTTAATTACTTTTGTTTCATTTGCTTCCATTAACACGTAATGTACTAAATCCAATTTAAATTATATAATGATAATAAAAAATCTGCTATTATTATTTTCTTAGAGTACATTGTGCAGGCGTGCGTTACCCCAGCGGAATGTTGTCGAATTTCTTGGATTCTTGATATAGAATAATTAGTGCTCCATCTCGTGTAATTGTGCGCGAAATTTTAAATTTGTGCGTCCAGTAGTTTTTGAGATATTCGCGAAAACAGATGCCGCTGGGGTAACGTTACCCCAGCGGCACATTTTTTTTCCTGTAGACTTATCAAAAAAAAAAGTATCCAGGAAGATGGATCTTGGGGCACTGTAAATGTGCGTGTTAGTCTTGAATTTGTGCGTCTTATAATTCCGAAGTTATTCAAAAAACCGCTGGGGTAACGTTTGAGTGGTTGCTGTATCTCGCGAACGGTGAGGCGCACAAATATGTTTTTTTTTTACACACAATGTAATGAGTTTGTGCGTAATTTGAGCAAAAGTAGAAGTTGAAAAAAAAGCACCGTTCTGAAGATATATTTATTTTGAAGAAAATGGATAATCGGTCCTAGCTCCTTAAATACTAACCTTAGAGACTAATTTCTGATAATGATTCGTACCTTATAATACCCTACAACGTCTATTAAAATCTTAAAAGCTTACTGCAAGTCGTTAATGAGTTATGGCACTTTAAATGTCACTGGCCCGTGAGGTATTTTGGTCGTCGCTTACATGAGTTTGGTATGGACCAGCAAATCACTTATTAAGCAAAAAATTAGTGCCTTCATTCAACTAGCCATTTGAAACAGTTCGCTTTATAATTCATATACATATTCATTCATATATGGGTTTTCATTGCAGAGAATAATCTCGGGCAACAAGCTTGAGGCCCGTACCAGCCAATGGCTTATTATTATACTTACAAAAAAGTTGATGTAGGTACCTAAATTTTGAAAAGATATATTATATTATAAGATTCGCTTATAATGTAGTGCTGCAACGTCACCTTGGTGCTTGCTTGGTTACTGTAGCAAATGTGCTGTTTATGGTGACTGTGTTCAGAGGTATCTTTGTCACGATAAGTATTAATACAATAAGCAAAACTTTATGACCCGCCTGAACTAAAATTCAGTGGAAGTCACTCAGTAGGAGCATGGGGGCGCGAGTGCTGATTTGCCCGATTGTTTTTACAAGCATGACCTCTCATTTTGTGGACTTAAAGTTTGCACCTAAATATCCTACAGTTAATATTATTACTTATATAAAAACATAAATTTATATGACATTTTTACATTATAAAAAACAATTAGAAACGATAATTTACGCACATACGGACTTTAATTTAAAATAGATAAGATTACATTTAAAAGTCAATGTAAAATATTAGATAATATACCTTTACTTTACGAATTGTGTAAACGTCTGTACAAATAATGCCATCAACTTTAGAAGGTTAGCGTCATGTATGGCGCGGTCGCTTTTTGATATTCATCTTAACTTGGTCGGTTTATCACTGTTTTTCGCTTCATTTACCATTTTTACTATAAATATTTAAATAATAAGTGCATTAGGCTGAACATTTTCAAATGGCTAGTTGAATGAAGACACTAATTATTTGCTTAATAAGCGATTTGCTGGTCCATACCAAACTCATGTAAGCGACGACCAAAATACCTCACGGGAAAGTGACATTTAAAGTGCCATAACTCATTAACGACATGCAGTAAGCTTTAAGATTTTAATAGACGTTGTAAGGTATTATAAGGTACGAATCAATATCAGAAATTAGTCTCTAAGGTTAGTATTTGAGGAGCTAGGACCGATTATCCTTTTTCTTCAAAATAAATATATCTTCAGAACGGTGTTTTTTTTTTCAATTTCTGCTTTTGTTCAAATTACGCACAAATTCATTACATTGTGTGTAAAAAAAATCATATTTGTGCGCCTCACCGTTCGCGAGATACAGCAACCACCCAAACGTTACCCCAGCGGTATTTTGAATAACTTCGAAATTATAAGACGCACAAATTTAAGACTAACACGCACATTTACAGTGCCCCAAGATCTATCTTCCTGGATACTTTTTTTTTTGATAAGTCCACAGGAAAAAAAATGTGCCGCTGGGGTAACGTTACCCCAGCGGCATCTGTTTTTCGCGAATATCTCAAAAACTACTGGACGCACAAATTTAAAATTTCGCGCACAATTACACGAGATGGGGCACTAATTATTCTATATCAAGAATCCAAGAAATTCGACAACATTCCGCTGGGGTAACGCACGCTCGTGCAGTTAGTGAAACAACCGACTTCTTCCTAAAGTATTAGTTTCCCGTTGTATATGTTTATGGATTTCAACTTTGGTGCTTAGATAAGGTGAACATAAACACTTTTTCACGATAAAACCGGTGATAGCATATTTGCTGTAAAATTGCACCATTTTCGGGGTATAACTTTTTTTCGATACCTTCCAATGCGAGATTTTGTTGGATTCTAAAATATAGTCTCTTATAATTATATTTAATGGCCGTTTACAAAAATTTGGCCTGTTATTGAGTTTTTTACAAAAATATCGGAAAGTTCTTGGGCTATAATTAAAAATTACAGTCCACTAACTTGTACAAGTTTACGGTACATTTGCATTTTGGAAATTTCATTTTTTTGCAAATTTTCTCTTTTTGATATATAATAAAGTCGAATTTAAAACTAGGTTAAGTATATAATAAATAACAAATAACTACTAATAATAAATAACTAGGAAAGATAAATGAAATAGGTAACACCAGCACATTATAAAAATCTCAACCACGGGGAACGTGATTCTCATATACGCGGCAACACTGAATGGCGTTTATGGTTCATGTTATTTTATGTTGAAATTTCAACATTGTATGTGATCCTAGTGTCCTTCTTATTTCTTGTAGTATTATTTTTACATAGTATCACTACGCAACCTGGCATTTTACTTCGGATTATGCCCAAAATTCAATAAAACATTCGTTAGGTACACCTTACACAAAGCTGTCAGTGTGACTGGCTCGGGTACGCCACTTCGACGTACCTAGTATTTTTTTCCGCATTTGACAAGTACGCCGGCGGTATCTAGTCGAGCGCAGCGAGACCTATCATTCATCTAAGCTTCAAACATACGAAACACCGATATCTTTTGCAAAAAAAGCGTGACGTATTGTCCATTTGAAGTTGTCAAATGTCAAATGCTCTGGGCTGCGTTCGTAAAGGTCGTCCGATGACGCTCGACGATGCAACACCCGTTCTAAAAGTGTCGGTGCGTTCGCTCCACGATGATCTGTGGTCGTTCGAAAACATCGCTCGACGACGCACCGGTCGCCCTACGAGTTCTCGGGGTGAAAGTCGCCCTGATGTTTGATTGACAGAAATTTGACAGTTTATTGAACCTTTAGTCGCTGAGTACCTAAAACGCAGTCGGCCAATTTCGCGTTATGCCTAGACCTAATAAGAGATTGAAAGTTCGTCTAAATGATTTATAATTTGTCCAGCTGTACAGAAAATTAGTTTCTCCATTGTAATAGCTTTCACACTAGATTTTTTTACCAGTTTCTTGGAAATTTTAATCAATTGTTTATCAACAAAACCTTAACGCAATGACATTGACAGCTTCAGCAGCGGGTGTCGTTCTAAAACGTAGGACGTTGAGCGTCGCCCACCTTGGGGCGATCACTCGCAGCCGTGCGATGGTTTACGAACGCAGCCCTGTACGTCTTCTGTCACATTCACTTTTCTTTTCATGATATTTAAAAAAATCATATTTTAGTAAAAATATCTTCTTTTTTTTTAATTTTCTTCCGTACAAATCTTGTCCTGACAATAACAAACTCAAAAAAAAAAGAATTATCTAATTTTGTGCATTCGATCGGAAATTATGCACGTACATACATTTCAGTGATTCATTTTTATATAGTATATAGACTAGCTGACCCGGCAAACGTTGTTTTGCCAATTATTTCTAGGGAATTTGTAGGGTAGAAGAAAATAACTAACATATTGTAAGTGTGTGAGGATGTGGTATATGAGTGAAAGAGGCATGGAGCGCTGTGAACGATGACGGTATATAAAAATAACAAAGCACTGAACATTTATTTTTTTACTTTATTATAATTTAATTATTATAATTTGAGAAGCTCGGTGGCGCAGTGGTTAACGGGCTCGGTCTGTGAGTGAGGTTAAGGCGACGAGCGATGGCTAAACAGTAAATCTCATACGTTTTGATACGAGCGTTTGCGCCCCGTACCATAAGAAAAACTGGTTTTTTTTCCTTCAAATTAAAACTACAAATTATTTTTAAAAAATGAACTACAATATTGAAGTGTGTTAAGACTAATCTACTAAGAAAATGATGCTTAAATCGGTCTGGTTAGCCTTTAAAATGTGAATCTATGTTTTAAAAGGGGTTACTTTGATATTTTTTTCTCTGTTATAAAAGTTAAAAAATCGTGTTTCTGCAATTAACAAAATGAAGTCAATTAAATGAAAAATCATGTCATCAAATATCACTTTCATATGTTTTGTAATTGTTGAGAAAAATCAAGATCCCCGCCACGTAAATTACCAATGCGTCGTCTTAAGCAACTTTCGCAAAGGCCTGTCATCGGATGGGTGACCCAAAGTGTATCATCTCGAGCTCCTCCGTGCTTCGGAAGGCACGTAAAGCAGTTGGCCCCGGTTGCATTAGCAGTCGTCAACAACCATTAATCCGCAATGGGCCCGCGTGGTGGCTTAAAAGCCCGTTCTCCCTATCCATCCTTAGGGAAGGCTCGTGCCCCAGCAGTGGGACCATAAAATGAGCTGATAATGATTATAATTTATTCCTATATATATATTATTAATTACGACAATAACACTAACAAACAATATCAATCCATTAATGTTACAGTGTGTATAATATTTTATGTTAGCCCATCTTTAGCTAAGACCTTAGCTAACACAAACAAACTGGATGGTTTGCCCACTCGAGAGCATGCCCCGTGTACAATTTTCCGTGTGAAAAACATGGTGTGCTCAAATCTAAGCCACAAATAGACATCGTTTGACCTTGGGACTTATTGATAGTCATTCCTACTCCGTGCTGTTTACTGGGTGAGAAGTGACACCGGTAGACGCCTGGCGGAGACAACTGATCAAGTAATTAATATGGCTATAAAAAATAGGGTGATAGAAGGGTGAAAATTTAGGGTTAAATGTATTTTTTGATGCCAAATATTTTAAACCAAAAGAATAAAAAAGTCCAAAAAATAAGTTGGGGTATAACATAAACGTGCCACCCAAAATGGATAGAAATCACTAATCTGTTATTATCCGGTCAATCATCCAGCGATCGTCATGACATAACAGCACGAGCGTTCAAGCAGAAACTTAAGAGCGTTTACGCCGCACACTAGCGCCGCCAATGAAAAAAAATCATATCTAGTAATTAGAGATAGAAAATCAAATTATGCTCAACAAACTATTTGAATGAAGTAATTTAGCATTTTTACGTCACCTAATGAACACCTGACATGTTATGGTTTAGTTAATTGAGGCGCTATAGTCAAAAGTGGCCGTAACGTCTTATTTAACTAAACCGTAACATGTGAGGTGTTCATTAGGTGACGTAAAAATGCTAAATTACTTCATTCAAATAGTTTGTTGAGCATAATTTGATTTTCTATCTCTAATTACTAGATATGGTTTTTTTTTCATTAGTGGCGCTAGTGTGCGGCGTAAACGCTCTTAAATGCTTACTTAAAACTTATCGTGTCTTCAAAGACGTACGACGTTGGATGTACTCTGTAGAGTGGCAGAAGAGAGGACTGTCTCATGCGCATATTCTTCTTGGATGGTCGAAAAAATAAGAACAGATGAAAATGAATGCTGGAGTCCCGCAGGGGTGTGTGCTGTCGCCTACACTGTTTCTTCTGCATATCAATGACATGTTGCATAACAACAGCATTCATTGCTATGCAGACGACAGTACTGGGGATACGCTTTACACCGGACGTACTAATATTTCTCTGGAAAGCGTCATCGAGAACCGGAATAAACATGTGACTGACACTGAGAACATGTTAAGTCATGTCTCGAATTGGGGCCGACTTAATCTAGTCCATTTTAACCCTTCCAAAACACAAGTTTGCGTGTTCACCGCTAAAAAACATCCCTTCGTCTTATCTCTAAACTTTGAAGGAGCTCCCCTTGATACCAAACCGGCCATTGGAATCCTTGGCGTCGATATTTCGAGTGACGTTCAATTTCGCGGTCATTTGGAAGGTAAAGCTAAATTAGCTTCGAAAAAGCTGGGTGTGCTCAATAGAGCGGGACAGTATTTCACGCCGACCCATCGCTTACAGCTTTACAAAGCACAGGTCAGGCCTCATATGGAATACTGTTCCCATCTTTGGGCTGGAGCGCCCCAGTACCAACTCCTCCCACTTGACCGCATTCAACGCAGAGCTGCTCGAGTTGTCGGCGACGTGGTAATCTCTGGTCGGCTCGATCCACTGGCCCTTCGGAGAGACGTTGCATCTCTCTGTATATTTTATCGCCTTTATCATGGGGAGTGCTCTGAGGAATTGTTCGGTTTGATCCCTGCCGCTGATTTCCTTCACCGCACTACACGCAATCGACTGTCTTTCCATCCACACCATCTTGATGGATGGCGATCTACTACTGTGCGTTTCTCACGTAATTTTTTACCACGAACTACAGTGCTGTGGAACCAGCTCTCAGCGGCGGTATTTCCGGACCAATATGACTTAGGAATCTTCAAGAAACGGGCCTATTCCTTCCTTAAAGGCCGGCAACGCATTTGTGATTCCTCTGGTTTTGCGGGTGTCCATGGGCGGCGGTGATTGCTTTCCATCAGGTGACCCGCCTGCTCGTTTGCCTCCTTCTAATATAAAAAAAAAAAAAAAAAAAAAATGACTCAATAATTTGCGCAGAAATTCCCGAAGTAAATCTAGAATTTTATGAATTATAGTAAAGAAGAACATGATTCATGGATAGTGTTGTGAACTCGACTTGCATTACGCGTACGCCGACCGATATTTTGACGCCTCACAGATGGCATTTTCTTTAAATCAATAACATTTTAAAACACAACGATAAACCTTCAAACACACGAAACACCGATATTACTTTTGCAAAAGAAGCGGTAATGACGTATGGTCCGTTTGAAGTTGTCAAATGTTGGCTGAAGAACTGTTCGTCATTCTGTCACATTCACTAACTCACTTTTCTTTTCATGATATTTAAAAAAAAATATATTTTAGTAAAAATATTTTTTTTTCTTTTAATTTTCTTCTCTGCAAACCTTGTCCTGACAATAACAAACTCAATAAAAAAAAATATCCAATTTTGTGCAGTCGATCGGAAGTTATGCGCGTACATACATTTCAGTAATTCATTGTTATTTATATAGATTACGTACGTTATAGACGACGGCAACGCCGAAGGCCTAGACGGAAATGCCGGGATGAGTTGGACTCCCACTTGAAGATTTGGCACGAACTAGCTCAGGATAGAGATGAAGAGAGATAGAGAGGTAGAAGGGAGGGGAGGCCTTTAGGCCCGAATTGTAAAATGGCTCCTAGAAATGAAGAATGAATGAATGGCTAAAAGTTTATTTATCACAAATATACAACTGTAGCAAAACCCCCTTACCCTATAGTATTATTATTGATGTATATATTAGCACAATAAAACTCACATTCTTTTAAAAGGTGTATTTCTTCCAACAACCAGTCCAACTCAAAATCAACCGTCCACTACCAATGCTCCAGCCAAAGTGACCGTCCTCTAGTGCCTCGATTCGCCATCTTGTTTTCCCCGCTATTTGTTCCCGCCAACACTCAGTGTTGCCAGTGAAATAAAAACATTGAGTTCGTTCGGATACGAGTATCAATTGAAATATAAATTACGAAATTATTAATCAACCTAACACTCGTCCATCCTGACGAGGTGCATGTCCCCATGCACTAATAAACCTAACACTTGGCCAATCGAGTCACTTTACAATATCATAATTATCTTATACTCGTACTAATCAGTCTATTTAGTAAAGCTTGCTTATTAATAATTTCTCCACTCGTAATATTGACAAATCACAATTACAATACATTGCATCTCGTAGTTTAAGTTGAACTATAGTTTTATTTATTAATATCACACAAAAACTTAAATTTGTTTTTACTAAAAACGCAAAATAACTAGTCGACACTTTCATTGTAGGTATTTAAAAATAATTAATTATTAGTTAACAAAACTTAATCAATACATAAAAACTACTAATCTACGTTTCTGATAAGTCAATATTATAATAATGTAACAATACTCAATCATTGTGGTTTGATTAAATGTTTTAATAAAAGAGTGCATCAACTGGAAATGATATCCAAATCTTATAATCTTAGATAGCAAACTGTCACAAGTCTCAAATTTACACATCAAAATAAGTAATGTTTTTCTAAAAAACCGAACTAGGTTTAAAAATCGTACTTTAAAAACAAAATAAAACCAAACAAAACAAAACAAAACAACCACTTGCAAACCCTCCTTCTTGCATGTGATTTTCACAAAACTTCCTTCGTAGCAAACACAACCACCCGCAAACCCTTCCTTCTTGCAAGTGTCCGCATCTGGTAACGACCCATGAACCCTTCCTTCTCATAGATCGTCCCAAATTTCTATTCCTGTAAACACAACCACTTGCAAACCCTTCCATTCTTACAAATCGAACACACCTCATACCTGTCTCCCGCTAGCATACCTGTCTCCCGCTAGCATATCAATCTTCCGCTAGCATACCTATCTCCCGCTAGCATACCTATCTCCCGCTAGCATACCTATATCCCGCTAGCATACCTATATCCCGCTAGCAAACCAAAATCCCTCCAGCAAGGTTACAAACCCATTCATTCTCGTAACCAAGATAGTTATAGGATATTAGATTAAGAAACGAACCAATCAATTCTCGCTTCTGTAGGTCGCTTAAATTGAAATTATTATCTATATCATTATCAACATTCTCCCTTAAATCGACTAAATTAACCCAGGGCAACACCCTATTTAAGAATTGCAAAAGGTGATCAGGATGCCAACAACGAACGCAGTGACAGTCTCAGACCTCAAGGTCCTATCATTAATACCGTGGATTTTGCAATCCATTGCACGTTTTCCAACTATAATATATCACATTGATTGAATAGAACTAATTTTTCGTAATAATAATTTTTTATAGGCTCGTTAAATTTAGTTTTCCTTAAAAGCATATCCTCTAATGCCTGATCATAATTTTGTGGAGGAATAGGAAATGAGTTTACAAATTTATTTTGCCATTCTTGCATAGTAAAAAAAAAGGATTGAATTTAACCCTTTGTACCACGTCTTAGCAAGGGAAGTCCCTTTCTTCTCCGAATATCGATCGTCCAAAAATCAAAATCCCTAACGCGCTTGCTAAATCATCACTATCCATAATGTTTTAATATCTTAACTATTTGTCTTGAATTTCGAGGTTATTTTTTTGACAACAGAAATCTAGCTCCATAATTTCGATTTTAGGGCACGTTATATTATGAGACATTACGTTAGGACTTATGACTATTATAGAAAAGCCTTTATAGATTGTAATACTTATAGCAAAATAATTAAGGTCGTATTATATTTAGGGATTTCGATTCCTTTAATAATCTGGTATCATTGAAGCTATAAACCTTGAAACTAAACACCTCACCGAGTAACATAGCTTGCGTTTGGGCTGTACTCGACACAATCACGAATAACATTATTAGGTACTTATTAACCTCGATTACAGATAATTTCAGATCCTCATATCCTCGTATGTACAGATAATTTAAACATGTTAAACAGAATATCAGTAAAAAGGTGGACTTTACCGGTTATCTAAGAGTATCCACCTTTATTATATTAACTTTTTATGGCTTAGTATTATAGACTGGAACCACCGAAAATTGCTTACACGATTAACTACCTGAACTTTTGAAGCTTTACCAATAACACTTCCTGCATGAAGAATAAAACTTCTTGATAGTGGAGTAACGTATACATACAGCTGCCCACAATTAACCTTATAAATACCCCCAAACAATATTAAATTGTTGGTTTGGTTTATTTACAACCTTCCCTTCTTTCTTTCATTTCATCTCAAAATCAAAGTCAAAATCTTCCATCAGGCATATTTTCAAACTTTAATAGTTCAGTCTTTATAAACGACAATGTGTAACTGTTCAGTATATAATTGTCCTACCAGTAATAAAATAGAAAATGTTTATTTATTAAATTGACCAAAACTCGTGAAACGTAATAGAAAACTAATATCTTTATTTTTCTTTTCTTAATTCTTTCTTTTTTTTCTTTTTCTTTCTGCAATTGTCATTACTTCTATTAAAACTGTGGAGTTTCTTGCGCCCATTCTTCTCCTGAATGGGTAGGAGTGAAAAATGTGTGAACGATTCAAAAGCACTTTTCGTAAGTTTATTTGAATAAAACTTTTTGACTTTGACTTCGACTTTGGAAAGAAATCTAAAAGCTTATCGTTAACTACCAGACGTGAAACCCTCGCACACACACCTTCAATCTAATTCATTTAAACACCACCCATAGACTGGATTACATAATTACCAAATCCTTTGATGGGTATAGGACGATTATGACACAATAAACCTGAAGAGGTTGCGGCAGATCGAGAAAGTGAAGTCACCTCACAACGAAAATCTATAAAAGATTTCAAGGGGAAATCGTTTATCTTAACTTTCCTAATAATCTCAAAGTTATTCTTATGTCGAATTACGCAATGTTTTATGTGTAGAAGTAGTACTATTGTTAACGCCTATAGTTTCGGATCGAACCATGCAACTATCAGCTTTGTGCCCAAACTTAGGTCAGAGTGTCCTACGACCTGCCTTCTTTGCTCACTGAATTAAATGCTTTATTATTGTTACCTGCCATGAACGAGCAAGAAATAGAATTATTTACAGAATCTTTAGATGTAATCTTAAAATTACTTCTATGAAATGGTACCGGAACCTCATTAAAGTGAACTTTAACAATCTTGCAGGTTGGTTGGTTGTACAGGGTAACGCGTTAGCGCTGGACCGCATAGTTTTATCGTTCAACCCCTGAATACATGACACACCGCACGCTTGCCATGAACGTCACACTGGTTCAATAAAGTCAATTTCTTACGTTTCTACAGATTCGTTATACCTACTCCTTTTTAGCATATCCTCCAAGGAAGGGATTGACCATAATTTTGCTCGAAAGGAAAAACGTTCAACAGTTTTTGTTGCCATTCGAGCCAAAGTGAATAATATCGAATTCAAACTTTCATATCAAGTAACAAAATCAATAATGTCTCCTCATTCCAGCCATACACAGCGGCAAACTCGTTTACTTTCTTAAGCCACACGTCTATACGTTGACTCTTTAAGGAAGAATCAAAATCAGGCAAAGATTTTTCGAAATTCATGCTAATACTACTATTTGCCCGAGTGGCCGGCACATGTGCCTGAGACCGAGCCTTAGCCTCACTTAATGAATTTATCATATTATGAACATCCCTAGCGGTATCAGTTGGACTATCTGACCGTTTAGATTGTTGCGCTGGGGCGTTATCCTCGATGTCTCGGTCCACACGTGCTTGTCGAACTGCCACGCCCTAGATGTCGCTCAGCACTCCGCAGTCTGCTACCCGCTTTTTGTCCATCGGGCGTCGTCAAACGGCGTAGCGGAGTGATTCGTTCTCATGAGGCACGATTCTGAAACTCAAAAACACAAGCTGTGTAATGTCCGAAAATTTCGCCATCTTAGGAGTAAAATAGTAGCAACTACATATTAAGTTAAACTCAAATATCTCGAAAACAGTGCATCGTAGCGCAAAAATAATGAAATTTTGGCCCCCCGGATACACCCAGTCCAACACCGACACTACCAATTGACACCCTCTAAGCAACCTTTAAACAACCTTCAACCTGAGGGTGGATAAAAACGCCAAGCATAAAATACAATAATATCAAAAACGGGACTTCGTTGCTTAAAAATAACGTTATTTTCACCACTGGTACTCACTTTAACTAACACCAGATGTCCACAACAGTCACATTTAAAATATACTACTACCCTCACCAATTAAAAAAAAGGGAAAACCTTTAAATCACTTTGAAGCTAACACACTTTCACGTTATTTTAATATTATTTGTTTAGTTTACTTATTGCTTTTAAAATTAAGTAGCAATCAAAGCTAGTAGGCTGGCATTATCCCACTTCTGAAATGTAGCAAAACCCCTTACCCTATAGTATTATTATTGATGTATATATTAGCACAATAAAACTCACATTCTTTTAAAAGGTGTATTTCTTCCAACAACCAGTCCAACTCAAAATCAACCGTCCACTACCAATGCTCCAGCCAAAGTGACCGTCCTCTAGTGCCTCGATTCGCCATCTTGTTTTCCCCGCTATTTGTTTCCGCCAACACTCAGTGTTGCCAGTGAAATAAAAACATTGAGTTCGTTCGGATACGAGTATCAATTGAAATATAAATTACGAAATCATTAATCAACCTAACACAACAATGTAACAACATAAAATAAAACTAAGCCAAATAGGTTTAGCTTATGCTTTTTAGATAGAGATAAATAAAATATTTATTTGCACACCACAAGGACGCAGTAAATTAAAAAATACGAAAAAGATAGTTTATAATAATTTGGTGTTGTGGTCGGGTGGCAGGTGATGGGGTCGTGCAACAGCTCACTGCAGGTCGAGTTCCCGCTGCAGCGCAAGAACGGCGAGTACCAGATCATCCAAGGCTACCGCTCGCAGCACAGCGTGCACCGCCAGCCCTGCATGGGAGGTCGGTTGTTTCATTATAATGTAAATAATGTAATTGAGATCAATGATAATTATATAAAAAAAGAAACAGATATGTCACTACGCGGCTTGAGTTGCAAACTCATTACAAGCCAAATGTCTCGTGTCGCAATCAGCAGCAATCAGTTTGCGTCAAATAAGTCGGTCGTCCGTGACAGTTGAACAAAAATAACTAAAATGCCGTCATGTGTGTTTCGAAAGTGCACAAATTATGGTGCTAAAGTGAATAAAGCTCAGGGGATCACTTATCACCTGTAAGTATTTGTTTTTTACTAAGTATTTTTAGTTAATTTCTAAGTTTTTCGTAAAAAATACAAATGCGAAGACGACGACATAGATTAAAAAACAGATGCGACAACGTAGTTAGGCATATGGCCGGGTGAATCATACCATAGCACACATAGTGGTATTAATTTGAATAATAATTCCTGGTGCCTTCTGTGAAGGCTGCTCTGCTCTTGCATACTTATCATATTTTTAGTATTATTCACTATAATACTGTTTGACTTTGTTTTTCTTAAACAATTTTTAACTTTTATTAGAGTACTGTAGTGGTACTGTATGACATTGTGGAAATTGAAACTTTTACCTCATGTAAATTTGTTAACTTAGATTTTTATTTTGTTTTTTTACATGTTGTGGTTGTTTTCTATATATTTTGTGTTTATTTGTAATGGAAAGTGTCCTGCTATGATAGGACATTTTCAAATATTTTTGATGCTGTAAGGGAGAAAAGAGCTGGACACTTGCTGAGTTTCTTGCCGGTTCTTCTCAGTACAAGATCTCCCGCCCAGAGTAGACTTACGAACCGATGGCATAGTGACATTCAGAGCTACTTGTAGCCCAAACAGAATAAATCCTTTCGGAACTTATGTCCTAACTCCTCTGATCAACAGTTTCCAAAATTCACATAAGCTTTATTTAACGTACTTATCACTTTGGACACTTCCTAAATTCCCACTTTCATGTAATATCTACTTCCTTAAATTCCCGCTTTCATGTAATATCTACTAATCTACTTCCTGAAATTCCCACTTTTACAGAATTCTCACACTTGATACGCATTCTCTTTTATAATAATTACAATGATAACTGGCCACTTTAGATAAAATATTATTGACAGGGCTCCGGCTTGTTTGCCATAGTTTCCTAGACGTCATTCATAAAGAAAATTGTATATACATGTCATTTACGTGGTGTAGGCAAATATGTGTGACTTAGATGAATGATAGATCTCGCTGCACTCGACCAGCGAGACCTATCATTCATCTAAGATGTGTGATATTTTTTTTTGTAAAAAAATCAAAAGGGGGGTGATATCCTCTTACGAAATGGATTTCGCTATTATTTTGGTAAAAAAATAAAGGCAGTTCAATGTGGCGTTGTACAGAGAAACACGAATGTTCATCTAGCATTACAATCAATGACAAAAAAATAAAGTAATCAAAGAGAAGATGCCGTCAAGATTGTGCTAAAAATGAAATTTTACTTAAAGTAGAAGAATGTAAACAGCGAGTTTGTGAAGATTTAGGTTCAATTCAGAAGATATATGAAAAAACCTTTGAAAAGAAGGAAAATACAAGCATGATGTTCCACAATGGTCATCTATAAAGAATAGATTATTCAATGCTAGAAAAAAATATCTCGACGTCAATAGACTGGTTTTTAGTAAGCTCGAAGATATCCAGGTGCCACAAGCATTCAATTCTTTTTTAGTTTGCGAAGACGGTACTACAGATAAATTTTTAATTTTTGTTTTAAAATTATCAAGAAAATTCATGAAAACATGTGACGAAAGACAATATTTTGGAGATGGCACATTTAGGTATACGCCTTTTCACTTTTGTCAGTTGTTTAGCATTCATGTGGACATCGGATCTAACAAAAACACGACAAACGTTATACTAATACTTTCTGGATTATTACCGAACAAAAGAGAAGATACATTCACATGATTTTTTCAGCTGTCAAAGGTAAATTAGGAATACAAATAAACAAATACAAATGCGAGTTTGAGCAGGCCCAAAGCAATGTAGTCATAAAAGTTTTTCCTGCAGCAAAAGTGACATATTGCTTCCACCACTTCAATAAGGCAGTGTGGAAGAAAAACACGGAGCTAAAAATAAAAATGTATTCTGAAAAAAAAAATATAAGATTTTGTTCTCTATTCCCACTTCTTCCGCCACGATTTTTTACTGAAGCATGGACTTCAATAATAAATTCCGCTCCGCAAACATCGAAAATACAAGAGTTCCTGAAATATTTTAAGCGACAGTGATATCCCCGATTGCCTGCTCAAAATCTTAGTTGTGCCAATGAAACGCAAAGAACGACTAATGCCCTGGAAGGTTGGCATAGGCGGCTGAATGGCAATATTCCACCAACACCTAATTTTTTTCACTTCCTTTTCAAGCTACACAAAGAAGCAAAACATGCAGATTCCAGAATTCAGTTTCCATTGTTCAACAAGTTGAAAAAAAACAGACGTACTATTGACATACTATTTGATGAGAAGTATGCAGAGAGTTAGAAAATGGAAATTTTTCAAGCCATGAATTTCTTGAAAATATAATTGTATTAAAACGCAATTTAGGGTTGCGTCTTTCATAAACTTACTGCTTGGGATAATACATAAGCGAATAATTCATAGTTACCTATGTATGTATTGGTACTTATATTTTTTTTTGTTGCATTGGTACATCATTATGTTTTAAGTATAACCTAGCGTTTGCACTGCCGAAATAACAACTGGATTAGATAGGTAGGTGCATTCCTACAATATTATATTAAATACTAAAAACATTCGCATTTACAACATTTGTGTTTTATTACATACTAGAGGACGCCCGATGGTTTCACTCATAGAAAATGACCCCAATTCTCATCTAAATAAAAAAAAACATTTGTGGAACTGCACATTTAGCGGAAATATAACAAAAAGGTGGCCATTTTAGGAAATGGTATTTTAGGAAGTGTGAATTTTGGGAACTGTTAATCAGAGGAGTTAGGATACAAGTTCCGAAAGGGAATAAATGATTTTGAATTTTGAAAAAACTGAGTCGCCAATTTGATTTTCATTGTTTCATTTCTAAAATGTTAATGTCGCTCAGTGAATTTGTTTGCAAAATCAAACATTTTTTCATTTAACACAAACACACCCTGTTTTATTTCTGTCTATTTTCTACCTACTTTCCAATATCCGTTGTCTAATTTCGGTTACAATTCTTAATCTATGTCCCTGTCGTCACACTCGAAGCTCAATGGCTTAGAGGCAGAATCGTAGTGACGACGTCACGGCGCGGTCCGAGCGCACGAGTGAGACGAAGTAACAAAAATATACTGAACCCTCTCGCACGATTCTCCGCGTACGACTTCAAATGGTTCAATCAAAGTCCAATAGGGGTAGCTTGACGTGACACCGAGTGTACATATTTTTACAAATCATAAAAAGAATGCAGTAAATACTCATTAGAAGATATTTGACAAATGACACAATATGTCATTTATCATTACGTCATTTATTACTATTTTTTTAAAATAATTTATCATTATTATTCTTAGATTAAAACAAAAAGAGGAAGATTCGCTACTCGCTAGCTGTGCGCGGTCCTGCTAAACCGAGTCCAATGGACCTGCTTTGTTCCAGTCTACGTTAAAACAGCGACTTGTTTGCATGTGCTGCGTTGTCAGTGTCAAAACGATTTTATTTGAAAATAACGCTAAAAAATTCCTTCCTGTGCATTTCTCCAGTGCACGAATCACTCAAGGCGTAAAAACAAGACACATGGAATCACTTTTCATGCGTTTTACACTAAAAGTATATTTTTAAAGAAAATTCTTGTGAATTTGTTGTGCATTCCGGACATTTTTGAGTTTTTGTTTTTGATTGCGAAGCGACCGAGACGTCACTGGCTGACTCCCTCGCGCTGACGTTGAAACTTACCGCTCTGTCTCGCTCGCTCGATTTACACTTTATAGGTGTGCGTGTGTGAGTTTTTGCATTTGTTCCTGTCACACTGTTACGTCCAACTTCTGCCACATTTCACGAAATCACTCCCACAAATTGTATACAGGGTATGAAAAAACCTTACCGAAACCGTAATAGACGCATAGTGTATAGTCGACCATGAAATTGCTTTACCACTTTTGACAAAACTTCCATTAAAATAAAATTTCGCTAAGGCTCATTGTCAATAATGACAACGTATCTGTTACTTGGTCTTTTAAACAAAAATAGAACTTGTTGTTTTATTATATGCAAACAAAATTCACTTCTAAGGTGGTAAAGCAATTTCATTGTCGACTATACATCAAACTAAGAAACATTAAGTAAAAATAATTGCTGGGAAACGACTTTTATTTTTGGGTATCAAAAACAGGTGTTATTTATGACACGCAATGGAACGCGTGCAACTTAGTGAGTACGTGTAGCGTTCGATACGAGGCGGCCGGCCGCGAGCCGCATCATTGAGTGCCTTCGATATTTATTGCGGTTTGTAACTTAAATCGTACGAACTGCTTACCGAGCGATTCTCCAGTCCTCTTCTTTTACCCTCAGTTGTTGAATGACATCTTAACTTCTGACCGACCGTGACATCAATTGATGCGTTATTTCCTGCTTATATTATATAGTACCTGGACGACCGAGCTTTGCTTGTTATTTTTTTTATATTGTTTTCTAAAAATGAAACCTAGCTAGATCGATTTATCGCCCCCGAAACCCCGTGCTTACTAAATTTCATGAAGATCGTTGGAGCCGTTTCCGGGATTCAGATTATATATAATCTGAATCCTATATATATATACAAGAATTGCTCGTTTAAGAGCGTTTACGCCGCACACTAGCGCCGCCAATGAAAAAAAAACATATCTAGTAATTAGAGATAGAAAATCAATATGCTCAACAAACTATCTGAATGAATATGGCGTTATAGTTAAAAGTGGTCGTAACGTCTTATTTAACTAAACCATAACATGTGAGGTGTTCATTAGGTGACGTAAAAATGCTAAATTACTTCATTCAAATAGTTTGTTGAGCATAATTTGATTTTCTATCTCTAATTACTAGAATTTTTTTTTTTTCATTAGTGGCGCTAGTATGCGGCGTAAACGCTATTAAAGGTATTAAATTATGTAAGAAAATAACGCATCAATATTGATGTCGCGATCGGTCATAGGTTAAGACTGATTGATTCATTTGATATACTACGTAATTTATTGACTGTTTTAGTGTTGATTTCTTACAGGAATCAGATTCTCAGACCAAGTAGACCTTGATGAAGTGAAGGCGCTCGCGGCGCTGATGACGTTCAAGTGCGCTTGCTCCAGTGTTCCTTTCGGAGGCGCTAAAGGGGGTAAGTTGCATTCATAATTAATAAAACTGACGATGAACGAATGAAATTCTTTATTAAAACTTCAAGAAGTACGACACTTACAAACATAGCCCCACAAAATTATATTCATAGTTTGACTGTGGGTACAGAGCGGAGTCTCGAGCCGAGAGAGTCACGCCGACGATTTTAGCACATATAAGCTATAGCTATATACATCTACTTATGTGACTTTAACAAACTTTCCAAAAAATGTTTCTTAAGCAGGCCACCAAAGGAGAAGTTCCATTTTTATATGGAGGCTGGACCCCCTAATTCTTACAGTGATGAAATTATATTTTATGAAAAGAGCGTAAAATAAGAAACCTTTCCATGTATTAATATTTTTTTTAAACATACCCAAACAATGTATTAAATAATAAAAAAAGTCTGATAATAAAAAATCATAAAATAGCAACCCTAAACTTTTTCTACCTTGACAACTTTGCTTTTCTAATGTTTTGACAACTTCGTGATGTGAACTGTCAGTGTCAGATGTCAAATCTTATTTTTTAAATTAGTAATGCAATGGTACAGTCGGCAGCAGATCAACCTACCCAAATCTGTCAAATTTCTCCAATGAATATTGATCCTTATAACAAAACGGTGAAGTTCAAAATTTATTGTAGAAATTTGACAGTTTTGGGTAGGTTGATCTGCCGCCGTGTGTACTATCCATTACAGCCAGCAACCGCATGGTTTCATTTTCAGGAAATTTGCATTGAAACCTTAAAATACGTTTTAGAATGTATTGTTAGAAATGTGCTCTTTATTCGAAATAATTATTGTGTGATTTATTAATTAATAACTGAAAAAGTATTAGTAAATTATAAGAAAACAAATATTATTCAATTGATGACGAGTGTGATGGCCGCCCGCTGGCAACCCTAGCGCGGTGGGGCGGCCATGACACTCGCCACTTTCACTTTTTACGGCGGCAGCGTCAGTGCAAGGTGTATTTACTTTAATCTGAAAAAAGAATAAACGATTTTCAAGTGGATACTTCTGACGTTTTTATTAGTTCAGAAGTGGGATCGTAATTGTACGCCCGCACAAGTGAGTTGTAACATTTGTAACGGAAAACAGATGATAATGACAATCGGTTTTCCTTATATCTTTTTTGTGTTTATCCTGTAGTTATTTTCCTTATATCCAATACTTACACTTACTAAACGTTGGGTACGTCAAGACTGGTCCTTCATAATTATTATGGTTTAATGCAATCTACTTACGTTGCGGTAAGCAGTGTATGAGTTGTCAGTATGTCCGATCGTTGCTATACACCACCTCTAGATACTGGAAAGCATTATAATTCTTCTCGTATGGGTCGTAGTCGGAAACGGAAACGTTGTGATACCCGCACGATGTCACGATCAAATGACAATGAATCTGTCGATGACGGGTCATCACGGCGCTCTCGCCGTAACCACCGGGGTCGATCTCATGCTAAACGTCACTCATCGACTAGTATTACGGATCAAAGCTCATCTCGTGGACGCAGCAGAAGGCGGCGTAGATTTTATAGGAAATCTAGTTCTTGGAGTTCACGATCCCGCACGCCTGTGCGACGACGTCGGCGTCGCCACAAGTATCGTAGTCGATCAACTATCGATTCTCCTTTATCAAAGCAAGGGCATAGTAGTAGGCGTGACGCATACACTCGAAATAAAAATCATCGCGGCACCATTGAAAATACTGTACAGTCACATAATAAACAACAAACTGTTCCTGAACCTAAACCTGAAGAATCACTTATACAGACATTAGTAGCGGCTTTGAATAATAGAGGAAATACACCGGTTACTGTGAACACGCATGTACAAGGCACTCAGAGTGTAATATCGGAATTTGATCCAAGTAGTAAATCGCAAACCATGAAAGACTGGCTTGCTAAAATAAATGAGTCTGCTGTAGTGTATGGGTGGTCAGAGCAACAAACAATTTTTTACGCGACACCTAAATTAAGAGGTTTGGCTAAGAAGTGGTACGATGGGCTCACTTCGGTTAATTTCAGTTGGACAGAATGGCAAGAAAAATTGTTAAAGGCTTTTCCATGTGATGAGAACTACGGAGATTCATTATCTGAGATGTTAAATCGTAAAAGTAGAAGAAATGAAACATTAGTTGAATACTATTTTGATAAAATCATGTTAATAAATCGTTGTCGATTACAAGGTAGGGACGCGGTAGATTGTATTACGCATGGCATTTACGATTACAATATCAGATCAAATGTACAAGGGGCTCGCTATGATAACCCTGAACATGTCCTGAATTATTTTCGAAATCTCCCTGTAAAAGCGAATTATGAATCGATTAATAATCGGCGACAACTATCGGATGTGCAACACAATTCTGATCCATTCGTAAGAAGACCGACAGATTTATCTCAAGATCGTCGGAGCAAAAATAATGTAGATTCGTTATCCAATAAGAGGACTATTAATAATAGTGTTACTTGTTACAATTGCGGTGAAGTTGGACATACTGTGGTAAGATGTAATAAAGAGATTATTAGATGCAATAAATGTAAACGTCATGGTCATAAAGAAGCAAATTGTGTTTTTAATCCCAATAGGTCCAGCGACACTAATATTGTACGAAGCACAGATAAACCCGCAGTGACTAAGTCAGTATTAAATATAAATGAAAGTATCGATAACAACAGAAAATATTATAAGCAAGTCCGGGTTAATAATGTTGAAGTATGCGGATATATCGATTTTGGTAGTGAATGCACACTCATTAGTGAAGAGCAGTGTCAAAGTTTAGGTATAAAATTAGAATCGGGTAAATTACCTGCTTTACGTGGGTTCGGTAATAGTACGATTACGCCAAGGGGTAAGACACAAATTCATATTGTAGTGGATTTAGTTGATGTCCAATTAACTGCATATGCGGTACCCGCAGCTTTGTTACCAGCCGATATCTTAATTGGGCAATCGCTTACTGAAATCCCTTCAGTTAGGGCCTACAAGTCGGACAAGCAACTGACCTTATATCAGGTAACGGCAAACAAAGCAAATACCGTTGTATTGAAACTGGCTAAAGACTATAAAATTCAAAAGGACACCATAGTTGAGGTTAATTGTACATCAAGTTATACCGGGTTTGTCAGTATTATTTCGGATAGTAGACAGCAAAATGGGTCGGAGTATTTAATTTTACCAGGTCTTTATCCGTTTAATAATGGCACGGGGCGTATAGTTGTCATTAGCTTAAGTGATGGAGAAATACTTTTATCTAGGAATAATATTTTGGCTAGAGGGATAAGCGTACCACAGTCAGTATTACCTACGGAAAGTACAGACCAAAGTTATGTAATGAATGTCAGACGACTTGTTCCCGAACTTACCCCATTAAAGAGTGAAAATATAAATGTTGATTCTGACCTAGGTTTGGAGGTGAAGTCAAATTTGACGGATTTGTTAAATCAATATCGAGACTGTTTTGCATTAATACCTAGCGAGTTAGGCAAAACCAAGGTAACAGAAATGCGAATTAAATTAAGTGACCCTACTCCTGTAACGTACCGGCCTTATCGTCTTTCTCTTACAGAAAGAGAAAAGGTAAAACATATAATTAACGACCTTTTATCAAATAATATCATACGCGAATCGGACTCGGAATATTCCAGTCCAATCATACTTGTTGCTAAGAAAAACGGAGAGCAGCGTCTTTGTGTTGATTTTAGGGCGCTAAATAGGAAAACTATTAAAGACAAGTACCCAATGCCGATCATTGAAGATCAGATAGACAGTTTGCAAGGCCAGAGATTCTTCACAACATTGGATATGACCCAAGGTTACCATCAAATACCAATGGCTGAAGAGTCTAAGCATTTGACGGCGTTCGTCACGCCAGATGGGCACTTCGAATATAATCGAATGCCGTTTGGCTTGACGAACGCGCCGGCTGTCTTCCAAAGGATGGTTCATTCTTTGTTAAATAAAAATAAAGTGCCAGGGGTGGTTGCTTACATGGATGATATTGTTATAGGTTCGAAAACTATTGATGAAGGCATTGAAAAACTAGAGTGTGTTTTAAAACTACTACGTGAGGCTAATTTAACTTTGAATGTCGCTAAATGTCATTTCTTTAAGACTAAAATAGAGTACTTAGGCTTTGAAATATCCGAAAATGGTGTACGACCAGGTGCCAGAAAGACTGATGCAGTAGCGGCTTTTCCAACCCCTCGAAACGTTCACGAGGTCAGACAATTCGTTGGACTGGCCAGCTTCTTTAGAAAGTTTGTTCAGAATTTTGCAGCTATAGCCCGACCATTAACTTCGTTGACCAAAGCTGATGTCAGCTGGAAGTGGGGAGATGAACAGATTAACGCGTTTTCAAAAATTAAGGAAATACTCACTACAAGACCAGTTTTGATAATTTATAATCCAAATAATTTGACCGAGTTACATACGGATGCCAGTAAGTTAGGAATAGGTGGGGTGTTGTTACAGCGTGAACACGAAAAAGCACCATTAAGGGCAGTGGCGTATTTTAGTCGGCAAACGACTGCAGAAGAGCAGCACCTCCACTCATTTGAACTAGAGACGCTTGCGGTTGTAATGTCTTTAAATCGGTTCCGGGTGTATCTTTTGGGAGTTCCATTTAAGGTAGTCACCGATTGTAATGCACTTAGGACAACATTGACGAAGCGCGATCTTGTACCGCGAATAGCTCGATGGTGGTTATTGGTTCAAGATTACAATTTTACTGTTATGTACCGTCCAGGTACCCAGTTGCAACACGCGGATTGTTTAAGTCGTAACCCATTACCATATACTAATGATGATCTTACGGAAAAAGCCATTTTGAGCATTCAGGACGAGAATTCACTGTCAACTGTCCAACTGAGTGACCCTCAACTAAAGCTAATAAAGTGTGTATTAGACAAGAGCTGTAGCGAGACTAAAGACGTAAGCAACAATTTTGCCCTAAAGGATGGAAAAATCTATAGAAAGGTGGGATCTGAGTTAAAATTTGCAATTCCACGTGACGCACGATGGAAAACTTGTCAACTTTGTCATGACGAAAGTGGTCATTTCTCTTTTGACAAAACAATAGAAAAGATGCGTAGAGACTACTGGTTCCCCGGGATGACGCATTTCGTTCGGAAGTATGTTCGTGCATGTATTCCTTGTGCCTATGCGAAGGAGCCGGCTGGAAGGAAACAAGGTTACCTCCACCCAATTCCTAAACCGAGCGTACCTTTCGAATGTTTTCACATAGACCATTTAGGACCATTCGTCCGTAGCAAAGGTGGTAATTCATACATTTTAGGAGTCATCGATGCATTTACAAAATTTATAATTTTACGTGCTGTGCGGAATACGAAAAGTAAGACAAGTATTCAAGTATTGAGTGAGGTTATTGCTCTATTTGGTTCACCTAAGGTGGTTATCTCTGACAGAGGAACCAGTTTTACATCCAATGAATTTGTAAAATTTATGGAATCTAACCAAATAAAACATATAAAGAACTCAGTGGCCACTCCTCGGGCCAATGGCCAAATTGAGCGATATAATCGCTCAATACTAGGTTCATTAAAAGCTTTAACTATTGATACCAATGACCGAAATTGGGATTCTAATCTAAATAAAGTGCAGTGGAGCTTAAACAATACCCTGAATAAATCGATAGGTAGGACACCAGCGCAGATTGTTTTCGGGAAAGAGACGGTTAACTTGGCCGAGAATCATTTACACGACATATCTGATAACTTAGCATTGACTGAAAATATCGACGATGTGCGTAGGGAAGCGTCAGCAAAAATAGATAAACAGCAACAATCAATGAAGACTCGATTTGACAAAAAGAGATGCACTGCTAATTGTTACAAATTAGGAGAATTAGTCATGGTGTTGAAACACAATCACAACGTCGGTGATAGCAACAAATTGGTACCTCCGTATAGTGGACCGTATAAGGTATCCGCCGTGCTAGGGAACGACCGTTATGAGGTGACCAGTGTTGACGGATTTTCAACTAGGAAATATAAAAACGTGTATTCAGCGGATAAAATGAAACGTTGGATAAGGTTTAAAGCGCATTCAGAATCAGAAAGTATTAGTGACGTATCTGACGCGGAATACGTAGGCAATGTTGATTAGCACGAAGTCCTTACCCTTATGATTTATCCATACTTACCCACATGTAGATGTGTGTAACCTATTCCTATCCTATAATACAAACCGAAATAAGCAGGCAGACCATGCAGAGACTGATACACCCTGTGTGTGTACGCAGTAACCTGATTAATAATAATAAACAACACGGGATGAGGCTGATACACCCTGGGTATGTACGCAGTAACCCGAACAGTAATCAACAACACGGGATGAGGCTGATACACCCTGTGCGTGTACGCAGTAACCCGATCAGTAACCAACAACACGGGATGAGGCTGATACACCCTGTGTGTGTACGCAGTAACCCGATCAGTAACCAACAACACGGGATGAGGCTGATACACCCTGTGTGTGTACGCAGTAACCCGATGCCTTAGTATTATGTTGGGATGAGGCAGATGCACCCTGTGTGTGTACGCGGTAACCCACACTAGTTTTAATGGAAAGAGGCCGACACACCCTGAAATCGTGCACAGCAATCCAATATGGTTATCTTCAGTGTATATTATTTTAGTGAAAAATAAACTGTTCATCGTTCGAATAACTAAAGTTAGTAAGAAATATTTTGATAAAATTAACCGATATAATTATGAACGTAGATATATATCTTATATATTAGTAGATAGATAGGTAGATATATTTAGGATTAGGTAGATATATTTCTTTGTTTTTCTTTTATTTACTGTTATATGCATAATTGAAGACAGTTAAATGAGGCCATTTAACAATTAAGGATGGCCGAAATGTTTGATAAATTTCTAAGTATTACTGTAATAAGTGTATACTTCAATATTCTATTAAAACAAGTACCTAGTAAAAATATTATAATGTATGTGCAATCATGTAGTTAATAAAATTGGTATAAAATAATTATATAACTATAATATAACTGATTGTTGGTAATAATCAGACAACTATATTGCTTAATATTGTATTAATAATTCATTTAGATAAATTTACTATAGTATAATAAATGTTAGTAAGTAGTTAGTAAAATGTTAACACGTAAAAATCAAAATGATTAGCTAAGTGTATGCCTGTGGACAGGCATATGTCAGAATGGCCGACTGTTAGAAATGTGCTCTTTATTCGAAATAATTATTGTGTGATTTATTAATTAATAACTGAAAAAGTATTAGTAAATTATAAGAAAACAAATATTATTCAATTGATGACGAGTGTGATGGCCGCCCGCTGGCAACCCTAGCGCGGTGGGGCGGCCATGACACTCGCCACTTTCACTTTTTACGGCGGCAGCGTCAGTGCAAGGTGTATTTACTTTAATCTGAAAAAAGAATAAACGATTTTCAAGTGGATACTTCTGACGTTTTTATTAGTATAAATAAATTCAGCAATATATAATAAACACCTACAACTTTCACTAGAACCTAAAAATAATAAGAAAAGCATGATGAAGAAAACAAGATTTCAAGTTTTTAAATATTTTTTAATTTTGGTTTGGCTTTTTTATATATTTTTTTCTTTTTGGAAACATCATCTCAGCAGGCAGATCTATCAGAAAAGCATCACTTCAAAACTGTAATAAAGTAAGGGCCCAAAACGAACATCTCCTTTGTTAATCTTGAGGCAAACTAGTACAGTATATAAGGGATTCTCTTACTGAGGGTTCTGTCACCGTAATAATTAGTAACCCTAGAAACAGAGTATTTGCCCGCAGATATCGACCTAGTATCATACCTACGCATTACTGGCGAGTGACACTCTTGACTACTATGGGTTATTATTAAGCAAGCAAGTATTTGTGTTTTAAACTAACAGGAAGAATTTTGCATATTTTAAATAATTTTGTATAGACTCCATTGCAGCTGTTTTTAGTTTTTTTATTTACGAGTAGTTTTAAAAATCGTATTTGGAGTGATTCAAGCTTTTTTATACTAGTTTTGAATGTAAGTCAATAGGAGTCAAGTGCGTAACCCAGAATAGAATCTACCAAAGACTTTGAAGTTTAAAGGGACGTTGTCCATCATCACAACTACACATACCTCCACTACGGGACACTGGTGACCCCGCTCAAGCGACAAGCAACCTTCCAACGGAGTACACCAACATAAAACAAATATATATATATTTTTTTTATTATATTTATTTTGTTATCATATAAAAGTTGACTTACAGTTTAATCTTCAATTGAGCTTTATTTATACCAAATTCAATACACAAGAGACTAAAAACACAAACTCATCATGCCTCAAACACTTTTTTCACAGTAAACAAAAACACGTTTTTTAAACAAGGCATCGGATGACACTAAAACTCCCTGACGTTTGAGATACATTTTTTCCATAGTACTCACTATCTTAACGCGCGAAGTCTATGCTTCTAAAGCAGTCTATGCACGCATGAACTCATTGAAGCCCTGGTTATACGTAATTGTAACCAAAGTTGTATCGACTATTGTCGAAATAACTACGGTCGAAATACCTAATGTTTAAAATATTTAAAGATCGTTTCAAGAAAGTGTATAATAATAACTTATGAACGAAATTCCTAATGGACGATTCACCTACAGTTATTGTACCTACAGTTGATATGTTGGGTCCGTGGCGTACGCCCCCACCCCCCAGTGGTGGACGCACCCGTGGTCGACGCCCCCACTCAGGTTTAATTTACTTTAAAGAAATTGTACTGGCAGGCATAAAAGGCATAAGATTGTAATATATTATATCATAACGATTCTTACTAGAAATGCTTTTATTTGGATGTATGTTTAAAAAAACTTTTAATTATTTCGAATCATAATATATTTAAACTTACAAAAACACAAATGTTGAAAAAATTTCCACGAGCAGGGTTTGAACCTGCACCCTTCTGACATACCGGGTCAGGTGCTCTTCCAATTGAGCTATCGTGGTTCTAACCAGCCCGCCGAAATTATTCAACACTATTTACTTTTTACTTTGAAAGCCAAAGGCGCCCATTCAATGTTAACAACTACCGTCATTAGGGTGCAGAAGGGTGCAGGTTCAAACCCTGCTCGTGGAAATTTTTTCAACATTTGTGTTTTTGTAATTTGTTCGCAACAAAATTTGCGTTAAAAATTATATAAACATATTTAAACTTTTTAACTTTTTAACAATAATAATTAAAAATAATCAACTATTAAACTTAAACAAAATTGAGAATCATTTTGGTAAGTACCTAATTCTAGTCTTTAAAAATAATAACATAGTAATTAACATAATCAGTCTTGATAACATAACTGCACAGTAACGTAACTTTTTTCATTTAAAATGTTAAGAATTAAAATCATCTATAACAACAGTAAACAAGAAAAATCGTCTTTTTTACTTAGATCATAAATTAATTATTTATTTTTTGCTCGTATTTCCACATATGGGCAGATTTGTTCTAAAAACATGACCGTGGTAATTTTTTTGTTTTCGTACTGCTCAGTCAAATTGGCAATCATTTTTTCATTCTACCTTGAGGCGTTCTTTCGTCTGCTAACAGGGATATTTTTAACTATCAGTCTGAAAAAAAAATATCTTGATGAATTCTTTTACCAATGAATATAATTGCAATATAGTTCGTCATATTTATTTTTTTATAAATAATATTATTAAATTAAATAAGTATATCACCTTGCTTGTGCCGCGCCGTAGGTAGAAATATCAATCGTTATCATTACCAAAAACGATAATAAAGATGGGTTCTTCCCGAGGTGGCGCATTAGTCGTTGATTCCAAGCCTCGACTAAATTTGTAGTTCTGTGTTTTTCTTTAAAACAACACCACATTGCGACTTTTTCCCTAGACTCCACTGCTTAACAAAATAGTCAATGAACTTAGTTACTTGTTCATCTGAAATATTAAAAATACGGTCTTGTATCAAATTATTCTGCAACATTTAAATACCAGGAATATACAAACTTTGAAGTGTACTTAAATTACCTGTTTTCCATTATTGAAAGCCAGCCGTCTTCTATTTCTTCTTTAGGAAGATAGGCTAAGCAGATGCACAGTTTTACGTACTGCGTGGTCTCCTCATGATCTAATAAACCAAGAGATTTTGCCCGCCTGTAAATGGCATTTTGAAAATGTACAAAACACCCATGAATTTCAGCAATGGGAAATTCGTTAGTTATTGCGACCATTGCTGACATTTCGAAATCCAAGGTCAATTTTAAGGGCTTGAAATCTGTCAAAGCTTCTTTGATTTTTCTGAACATTATCTCATATGTCTTTTTTTCTTTATTTACCAGCAGCACGTAAAATATGGGCACAACGTTGGTGTCGTCTGTATTGTTCCCAATATCTCCATGTATAGTATAAATCTGTTTGAATATTTCATTATTAGACTCCCTTTGGTCAGAGCCAGCAGATGGACGGTGCTCCTGCTAAATTAATTAAATAAAATAACAATAAATTTCGCACCTAACTGTGTCAATATTGCTTCCGCGTAGATCGGGGTCAGCGCATCGCGGTCATGCATTTGTTGACATGGTTGTGTTTTTACTGTGTTACTAATTGAATTGTTTGTGACATTGACAAGAAAATGGAAAGTCCATTTAACCGGAGCACCATGACGTCCCGGAGCCCACCGCCACCACGTAGACGACTAGATCAAGAGGCCCCGAGTCCCGCAGTGACGCCGACTATTGAAGCGGTCTCGACTGCGGAGATACAGAATTGGCTGTCGAAAATTGAGCATTGCCTGAATGATATATGCACGATCTCAACCGATGGTAAGCTTAATTCAGAGCAAAATCTTAAAATCAGCAGCATTAGCAGGAGCGTTATGGGAGGTATGTCTCAGTTGGCTGTTCAGTATCAGTCACTGAAACAAAAATATATTTTAGCACAATTGACGATTAATAACATGAATGAGCAAAAGGGGATGACTATCCAACTAGTAGGCAGCTCGAAGACTTATAAGAGTGTAATCGGTCTGCTCCAAAAGCAACAAATCAGAATTCGTCTTTTGCCGACATCGTAAGGAAGAGCAATGACATTCTTGCTCGCCCCCTAAACACCAGCAGTTTCGTTGTTTACCTCCAGAACAAGGAACATACCAGTGAGGATACAAAGAAGCTCATTCAGAAAGTAATTAAGCCCGAAGAGCTCAAATTACATATCCGGGGCATGAGGAAAACTAAAGATGGAGGCTTAATTATTACCGCGCAAGGGAAAGAAGATCTTGAGAAACTGAAGCAGTCAGAGCAGCTCAAAACTTCAGGATTCAAGGTTGAAGACATCAAAAAAAGAAAGCCTACAATTATATTGTTAGGAGTGCCCGCTACTAGCACTGATAAAGAAGTTTTTGAATGCCTCTACGAACAAAACATCTCAGACAAGTATCCTCACATAAATCGGGACCAATTCCTTAGCTCTATCAAACTAAGCCACAAATCTGGCAAAAAAGACACCTCATATTGTAATTATATAATAGAATTACCACCAGAACTAAGGAAAATTCTCATAACGCAGGAGCGACTATATATTAACTGGACATCTTGCCCGGTCAGAGACTTCACACTTGTAACAAGATGTTACAAGTGTCAATTGTATGGCCATTCCGCGAAATATTGTCGTGAAACAGACTACCTGTACAGTAAACGTCAAGAACCGGCCGCAAGCGATTTAACAAGCCCAGCCAACACAAAACAGGAGACGACCAATGCCCAGCCAGAACAACTGCTGAGAATAGATACCATAGTACAGTAGACTATGAAGGCGCCCAGAGCGCCGCATAGACATCGTTCAGCATTATATTTAAAACATATGAATATAGTAAAATGTAAGACAAGGCTAACTTAAAGGAAAACATATTATTGTGATAACATAGTCCTACTATTAATTATTACTTAAGTTAATTTGTGTAACAATCATGCTAGATGAGTAAAAATCCTATGTTAATGTAATCAAAACATTATAAGTTATTGTTATTTAATAAAATGTTAAGTAAGCAAGCGCTAACCTTCATTCACCAAATTGATACCTAAGATACAGGTAAACTAGTTTACATAGTTTAGGTATCACTTCGATTATTTTGCACTACTAACCTTAATTTTAAAACCACAATATAAGCAGTACACTCAAAATGCACTATATTAATATTTAAACAATGTTATTTTATAAGTTTTATGTATTTAGACTAAGTTTTATACAGAAATAAATTTATTCTTATTCTTATTGGTTTATCTGTAAGTTAACCCACTTACTCCTAAATTAACTTTTTTTGTAAGATTGGTTTGAAATTTCATATACTTATTAAATTGATGATAAATAATCCATAAAAAATAATTTAAAAAATATTCCATTTGGAGAAAAGCCGGAAAATGCCGTGTCTTAAACGACACAGTAGGAGAATATGCTACTATGATAGCTTATTGTTCAGATTTATTACGGCTCCATAATAAATTGACAGAAGCGACCATAAAACACATGAATCTCAATAAAATGTTTTATTTAGGTATTTTATACACATATGGTTATTTTCTGCATAATAATATGATATTCTTCAAAACATGTTTTCGGATGCAATGTTACATTGCATTTCATACAATAAACATTTGCACTAATATGACAGACACCACAACGCAGTCGAGCCTCTCTATATTTTATCAGGTGACCATTATGAGTATACTGCATTGCTGTGGCTCTACTTTGTGATGGCTCTCCATCCCTATGATTGTCAGCTTTCTTGTTTATTTCAAGAAGACATAGCGACATTCCTCCAAAATTTCAAATGATCCAACTGCCCACCATTTATCTTGTATAACTGCCAGGCATCATAAGTGGCCATATCAAGGCAATGACTCATTAGTGAGAAGAACTACTTTTTCCCAAGGACACTAGTCCTATAAATACCAATATTTTGACCTTTTAGATAGCTGTCTAAAGATAAACAGTCATCCTCACTAGCATCAGAAGAATCTTCACGTTGAATTTCAGCAGGTGCTCTGAGATGGGACCCAGGTAGATTTTGGAGCAACACATAGTCTCCATCTCAAGAGTCTTCATCTGTAACTTCCACGCTACAGTTTTCTGGCGGCATGTTAGTTATAGAATTTGGAACCGCATTTTTATCATTTTGCTCCAACTCTTCAAAAATTTCATTCAACGACAGCGAAATTTTAAAATTCTTGTAAGAAATGCATAATATTAAAGAAATATGCAATAAAAATAATAATAGTGTTTTTTAAATAATAAAAAGACTGAATAATTAAAAAAAAAGACTGAATAATTAAAATAAAAAGACTAATATTGAATGGTAGTATAGTAGATAGTAGTACATTCTCCTACCGTGTCTTTTACGGAACACCTAAAGTAAAAGGCAAATACCATATGAAATATTATAAAATAACATTTTGTTGTTTTGTTTTCTAACAATATAGGAATAAAATATTGATATTCTGTTCTTACACAAATACAAATCGCGATAAAATATTATCTCAACTCACCTTGATTTACTCATTGCAATAATCACAAAATTCAAACTTATTACAAACAAAATATATTAAATGTAACTCATAGTTATTATTTCACAATAACCATGTATAATCTTGACTGTCAGATCCAACACAAAAAAAAAGAACAAAGTACCCACATAAACTTTAATATTTTTTTAAAGTTGGTGTGTCGTTAAACACAGTAGGAGTAAGTGGGTTAATAGAAGCTAACCAATCTTTCACTTTGTTTAATGCATTACCGACTTCGATTTCATACTCGGAAAGGTTTAAATTTCCTCTAGATACAAAAATTGAAGCATCGTCAGCATAGAGTATGTATAAGTTCGTCAGCATAGAGTATTGTTTGATTAACTTATTCATACTCATTATTGACATAGCATTACTGATCTGAAACCATAATGTGGTGTGACAAGATTCGGCTCGTTTTTTGGTGTGACGAGATTCTACTATGACAAATGTGGAACAACCCATAAAACAATGCCACCGACCGAAATAAGGTGACGTTCGTAGAAATACCACTGTAAAAAAAATACATAACACTGTGTTTAATAACTTATAAAAAGTGTTTGTTTAACATTAAAACAACAACAACTTTTTGCTGAGTTGAGTATATGTTATGATAATAACTGTACACGCGAATTAATTTAATGTTCTTTATTTTCAGGGGTTTGCATAAATCCGAGAGACTACACAGTATCTGAATTACAAAGAATAACTAGACGATTTGCCGTAGAATTGGCCAAGAAGAATTTTATGGGTAATTAAAAGTATTTAAATTATCAACCATAAATAATTGTTACGACAAGATAAGATAAAGCCTTATATTATAAGGTATAAAAAATCTATAATAGATGAGTATTTATAAATACATTGAATATTGATAGTAATTGTCGCAGGCGGGGACAATCACCAACCAAAGAGAGTGCGGGTTTAATGGAGCTAGCCTCGGCCGCTTGGTTGATGATTGTCCCCCTCTGTGACAACTATCAATATTCAATGTTTTTATAAATACTCATTTATTATAGATTTTATTATTTAAGTATAGGTATCGGACAAGGAAATATTTCACGTTGCATTCAACATTGCTCAAATTGAATTCTGGGATCGTAGAGCTTGTTTTTTTTCTTTTCAGTTTTTTTATTGGCAGTATTGTTTATGTTAGTCCGGTTTTAACGAGTATATAATTGTTTTTTATATAGTTGTTTTAGAAGTCGGGTTTTTAGTTTTATTTTAATATATTGGTTTATTTCAAACTTTTAAACTTTTTACTTTTAACTTTTAAACTAATTTTATTTCGGTTTTTTTTTGAGTCCTGTGACTCACGAACGTAGGGCGAAAAATTTTCTTTACCACGTTCAATGACTCATATGTGAACACACACATCCAAGTGCATTTTTGAGTGACAATAACAATACATCATCTGTCAAATGTCAATCAACTGTCATAACTACAATTAGATTAGAAAGTTGAATGTTTATTTGAGGTTATAATTGATAGTTTATTGGTAAAACGTCTATTTGTGGTTTAAATTTCTTGTAGTATAATTTAAAAAAATATCACGTCACGTTTATACCGAAAAATGTACCTCAAATTGTATAGAGAAATCAGTCACCTGTGACTCATGAACTTATTCTAATACGTTCCTGTGAGTCATATATGACTCATTGGACAGGGAAATTGTTAAGTATATTCCGGGTTTTTTATAACTTATGTCACTTCTACAGTCAAAATAAATCTAACGACACCTCATATGTTAAAATCCACCATGCCGTTTGGGCTTTAGGGCGTGCCAAAGAAATAGACATACATACATACATACATACGTACATACGTACATACGTACATACGTACATACGTACATACGTACATACGTACATACGTACATACGTACATACGTACATACGTACATACGTACATACGTACATAGGTACATAGGTACATAGGTACATACGTACATACGTACATACGTACATACGTACATACGTACATACGTACATACGTACATACGTACATACGTACATACGTACATACGTACATACGTACATACGTACATACGTACATACGTACATACGTACATACGTACATACGTACATACGTACATACGTACATACGTACATACGTACATACGTACATACGTACATACGTACATACGTACATACGTACATACGTACATACGTACATACGTACATACGTACATACGTACATACGTACATACGTACATACGTACATACGTACATACGTACATACGTACATACGTACATACGTACATACGTACATACGTACATACGTACATACGTACATACATACACACATACACACATACACACACACACACATACACACATACATACACACATACACACATACACACATACATACATACACACATACACATATACACATATACACACACACACACATACATACACACATACATACATACATACATACATACACACATACATACACACATACATACATACACTCGAAAAACATAACCCTCCTTCTGACGCAGTCGGGAAAAAATAATGAAGCTTTCTAATTATTTTGTTTTGCAGGAGCTGGAATAGACGTGCCAGCGCCGGACGTGAACACCTCCAGCCGAGAAATGTCCTGGATCGCCGACACCTACGGGAAGACATTAGGTAACTCGTGCACATCAACAAAACTGACAGCTCTTAGAAATAGCAGCATTAGTTGCTTGATATGTAAAATAACCGACTTTAAAAAACAGGAAACTTAAAAAGTAAAAACAGCTCTAAAAATCAAGAAATAATATTGAAATCATATTATTAATTACCTAAATACGCAAATCAGTTTAAAAAAATATCTATTGAGGCCGGGTAATTTGTGGTCGGCTGGGGGACAATTTTGTTTCATTTAAACTTTTATAGGTGTTCCATTATCTCCACTTTTTTTTGTTGTAAAAGTCTCACCCGACTTCAGTAGATTTTTTTTAAACTGACTTGCGTATCTAGGTAATTAATAATATTATGATTTCAATATTTTTTCTTGCATTTTAGAGCTGTTTTTACATTTTTAAGTTTCCTGTTTTTTGAAGTCGGTTTTTTTTTGTTTGAGTAGACGTAGACCTAACAAGGATGCTTCTCGGATGAGAAAACGACGGTCTAGTAGGTAGTGGTATTCCTGTGTAAAACTTCAATCTTAATTAGGTATTATTTTTGTACGAACTAAACATTTTGGCATATTGAACCTTAAAAAGTTAGCCCAAGAGGAATTCCCTCGACTGTCTATGGTCTCCATCGTCAGACCTGTAATGGCACTTATAACCTATAATGGGTGCAAAGTTCTTATCAATAGAAATGAATTAAGACCAAACACAAGGTAGCTACTGTAAAACGTTGAGGAGTTCCCTTGACTGTCCTTCGTCTTCATCATCAGACCCCTAATGACAGTCACAACCCATCTAGGTGTAAAGTTCTCATCAATACAAATTATTCAAGCCCAAACACCATGTAATTGCTGTAAATCGTTGAGGAGTTCCTTCGACTGTTTTTCGGCTCTATCATCAGATCGACTCCAGACCTTCATTAAATAGTAGTGTTTAAAAATACTTAATAAAAACAATAAACAATATACAAACGCACTAGTCGCCACTACGATTTTCGTAAGTTCCTCTCGATTTCTCTGAGATGCCATCATCAGATCCTGGTTTTCTTATCATGGTACTACCCTTGGGATATCTCCTTTCCAACCAAAAAAGAATAATCAAAATCGGTTCATAAACGACGAAGTTGGATAACTTCGTCGTTTACGAACGTTCGTCGTCGAACAAATATAAAAAAAAATATACGAGTCGAATTGAGTAACCTCCTCCTTTTTAAAGTCGTTTAAAAACAGGGTAAAACCGTCGGCCTTGTTGTCATTATTGAGAACCAAACGTTCTTGTGACACAAGAACCCTCAATCCCATTCGATATTTTTCCACAATACGCACATTGTACATGTACATGCCGCCATAATGTGTAACGGTAATCAGTAACTTCATAATTTGTTTCATTTTTTGGCGTGTACTATTGAGTGTACAGTAACGGTCAAAAAATGTTTATCCGTTTTCTAAATTCTTATAATAAGTTGAGATATGTAATGTATAAAATAAGTAAGTATTATAAGTGTGACCACTGAGGGCGGTCACACGCGACGTTGGGAATGTGATGGTAACTATGAGACTTACTTGGTACTTGGGGAAACTCGTGCAGACGTTGATGGCGTTGCCACGATACGATTGTCGTGGGGATGGAGCTGAGCTGGTAGAAGTCTCTTCTTCTTCTAAATAATGTCTACTTACAACTATAGCACGTATCAGTTCGCGCACACATACACACGCGCACACGCACTTTATGAAGGGGTTTTCACCCACGCAATTGGTTATTTGAGCTGAATGCACTATGAAAGCGGTAAAGTACCGGCCGGTAGGCTATTGAACAAGATAATCTAGAATAATCTAGAAGGTATGAGCGGAGAGTTTTGCGGATCGGAACTCACGTCGTTACACGTCACGGGTCAAGCAACACACTCGCGCCGCCGTCGGTTTGTGCGGCGTATCCTTGAGTTAATAAGTGAGCGGGCAAACGAGCAAATGAGACCGTCGCGTTTCTGGCGCGAACAATAAAGGAATTGTAGAGTTAGTCGCGCTACTTCCTAACAAACCACCACTTCCTAGTAATTATCCCGTAAAATTTCAATGAAAATCTATGTTATTTTTTTCTCTTGTCCTGTATACAAACTGCTTTATTGATGTGTAACATCTTTCCGCTCACCTTCTATATATACAATTTGTAGGAGTGATTTCGTAAAAAAGGGACGGAAGTAGGGTCGTAACAGTGTGATCCGTAACAGTGAGATCGGCTCGCCTACTATTACATACAATAATTTGTGGGAGTGATTTCGTAGAAATATGATCGTAATAGCGGCTACAGACTCACGCGAGAAGTCTCGCCGAGAAGTCTTGCCGAGAAATTGCGCGAGAACCGAGAAGGCATCTACACTCATGCGACCTTCTCATTCGCATTCTCGATCGTCATCCGGAATGGACGTCAACGACAGTGCAGCGGCATTGGTTAATACCATATAATAGGCTCTGAATGAAAATGTTCTATGAACTTTAACTCTAATTAAGAATTAAGTTAAGTTAAGTAAACAGCCTATAATTGTCCCACCGCTGGGCAAAGGCCTCCATCATTGAAATCAAGTCATCGCTACAATTGAATTAAGAATTAAATTATTTAATTTATTTTAAGATTTTTAGTTATAGGATTTCTAGTATATATTTTTTATTTCTGTATATAGGTATTGTAGTAATGTAAATATAATATATAATAAATACTCTAATTCATTATTCCACATTTTATACTTTTGGTGTACTGCTTGGCGACCACAGACACAACAACACACAATCAATGCCACGGTCGCACTGAGACCGAACAAGAATGTGATACCGTTCTCTTTTCTCGCCCGAGAAACTCTTTGATTCGTGCCAAAATACCGACACCGACTGGAGAACAGGCGAGCCCGAGAACGAGAAGGCGAGACACTATCTTCATTCACGCTTCTCGGGTGTTCTCGGGGCTTCTCGGCGTGAGTCTGTAGCCGCCATAACAGTGTGATACTGCCGCACAATTTATGAACGCAGTAAGTACAACTTACTGTGTTTGTGATTGTGATATTTGAGGTGCTGACATTACGATCTATTTCTCGAAACTTGCGCGGCAGGAGAGGATAACAGTGTGACATTTGTCACATGTCTTTTAAGTATATACTGCATTTTCTTAATAAAAAAAAAATGCATTTATTTTGACCAGCTTAGCCCTCAGGCTGAGAACGACAACTTCCTAAAATGACAAGTTCCGAAAACGACAACTTCCTAAAACGTCTATTCCAAAATAGACAATTTCCGAAAATGTCAAATTCCGAAAATGTCAAATTCCGAAAACGACAAATTTCGAAAATATCAAATTCCGAAAATGATAACTTTGAACCGCCTTCGAACTTTCAACCGCCTCTGTGGTCTAGTGGCTAAGACCACCGGTTTAGACCCAGACGTTCCGGGTTCGATTCCAAGCGGGGGGTACATTTTTGTGTACTCGGTTTGGTTGGTGGTAGGGCTTGTTTGTGGTGGTGGTGGTGGCGGCCACCACCATCTTATCTAAATGTCGCCATAACCCTTTCGGACCCATGGCACAACTACTATGCTCAACTAAGCACTTTTGAGACAACTGATTGATCCGTCGGGCGAAAAACTGTACCTATTAGTTGATTACTTAACTGCTTTGTGTAGGTATGTATGTATTTTTTTATTATTTGTATTTTTAATTCCATTAGATTTAATATTTCCAACATAAAGTACCAGGCTACCATAACTATGTAGGAGATTGCTTATTAATATAAAAGAATATTTTATAATCTTTGCTATCATCCTAAGCTATGTAAGATATATTTATTAGTGTATTTACAAGACTAATATTATTATTTTATATTAATAAGCAATCTCCTGCATAGTTATGGTAGCCTGGTACTTTGCGTTGGAAATATTAAATCTAGTGCAACTAAAATACAAATAATAAAAAAAATACATACCTACCTACACAAAGCAGTTAAGTAGAGTTGTTTGGTTTAGGACAGATACTGTTTAGGTCAGATTCGGATTTTTTTTTTTTTTTTTATTTATTTATTTTTTTTATTCCTATTTGCTGGCAATTTTCTCCCACAGAATGGGAGGCATTGTGTTCTGCTGAAAACATATTTTTGAAAAACTTATAACTAGATTGGCTCCATTTTTTACATAATATTCCTTATTCTACAGCTTATACTACTACAATTACTTTTTATATTCTTGTGTTTAATTCTTATTTCTATATGTTTTTGTTTACAATTTTATTTTATAATATATATTAATCTTACATATTATGCGTGAGCAGACTTGCTGCGCATTCCTCAGGAATGTGCACCTCTCTGTCTTATGCTATACTATATAATTTTGTCTACTATGCTATTTATTTCTCTTGCAAACACTTTTTACAATTTTAGTGCCATATTCAAGGAATTTGTCCCTGGTTTCCTTCGCGGCTAAGAGATCCGCGAAGTTCTTGGGGACAATACGGGTGCCCAATTCCGCCTCAATGTCGTACCTCGCACGAGTGTGTATAGGGCACTCGGAGAGGATGTGTGTTATTGTTTCATGTGTGTGTGGGTCACAGGCACACGACGGGCTGTCCTTACACTTAAAACGGTGTAAGTATGCGGAGAACCCGCCGTGACCCGTGAGCATCTGTGTGGTGAATTTGGTGTGTGTAAGTTTGCGTGTAATTCTGTAAGCAGCGGCGGTGTCAGTAAAGAAGAGTTTTGTGACTTCGGCTGTAGTTCCGGACTGGTACCTCTGATTCCACTCGCCTAGCGTCCCATCTCTGATGAGGCGCTTTGCGAACGAAACAGGGCACCTGTCGTAGTCAGGCTTTCTCTTGGATTTTATAGCGGCTTCCTTGGCTAGCACGTCGGCCCTTTCGTTCCCTTCCAACCTTGCATGTGCTTTAATCCAGAACAAAGCAACAACTTTGCTTTGTTTAAATGCTGTGCTAATGTTGTTGCGGACACCTACTGCGAGGGGGTGGAGGGAATTTCCGCCAGTGACGGTGTTGCGGAAACCCACAACACACACTATGCTACTGTTTAAAATTAGGTTACACCTTAAAATCTACAAAATCCACTCACAGTTCCATGCCGCTCCCGCCGTCCAGAACGGGATCCATATGGTCTGATGGGGCCCGAATCCGAGCCCGGGTCTTCTCGGGTTCCCTAAACACACCCAAACTACCCCAAGTGCACTTTTTCCCCCGAGAAATACCTGTTCACTCCAGCAGCGGTGGCGCCGACATCCCGGCGAATTGTTTTCCCGAAACAATTCGCTTACGACGCACACTCACAAAACACAGGTTGCACAATACAATTAATTAAAATAATACGGCTCCAAATGCCCTTATTACTACATAAAATCTATTTAATTATCAACACACGATAACTATCAACCAGCCATATTGCCTTTCCAGAGACAAGTGTACCAACAAAAAAAAACAATTAGTGATGGGGCCATTATGCCACTAAATAAATTGAATCTCGATAATCGATTCCCAAATCGATCCGTCCATAATACAAATCAAAGTTTTATTTCCAACAAAAATAAATGCCTGTTTATTTGCAACATCCCGCCACCCAAAGCGGACGTACCGCTTTCTAGCCTGAAATCTTAAACTAGTCAACCGGTAATCGAGCTAAGGTCGCGACTGCGCGATTTAGCACCGATCCATCAACCAACACTTGCGCCACACGCGGAGTCCCGTCCGCGCCCCAGATTAACTTTAAAATGCGACCTCGTCTCCAAAATAACGATGGCAAATTAGCCTCTTTTAATAAAACCAGATCCCCCTCCGAAGGGGGCGACGTCCGGTCTGTCCACTTTACACGCTGCTGCAATAAATGCAGATACTCCAGTGACCAACGACGCCACAAGTCCTGACTCATTTGTTGTATCATTTGAAAACGAGACATCCGGTGTCTGCGTTCATCCTTCCAGGGATACTCAGGCAGGGCAGTGAGTGGCTGACCGACCAAAAAATGACCAGGGGTCAGGACTTCCATGTCATTGGCGTCAGAGGAGAGTGCACAAAGCGGACGCGAGTTGAGAACCGCCTCAACCTTACAAAACACAGTTGTAAGTTCCTCATACGAGAGGGTAGTTTCCCCGACTACCCGGCGCAAGTGGGTTTTTGCCGATTTTACCGCGGCTTCAAATATCCCGCCCCAGTGGGGACAGGCTGGCACACTAAATCGCCATGTGATTCCCCGCTGTGCGAGAGCTTGACTTATGCTATTACAATTTTTATCCAGAAAATCGTTCACATCTTTTAAGTAGTTGGCAGTGCCTCTGTAGTTGGTACCGTTGTCGGACCGAATGAGAGAAGGTAAACCCCGTCGCGAAACAAAACGATCCAGCGTGGCGACAAAGGCTTCCGTAGACAGAGCCGAAACCACTTCCAGGTGGACGGCCTTAGTGGCCAGGCAGACAAAAACGCACAGGTATGCTTTCGTGACCCTAGTGTTACGATAGGCTGTGGTTCTCACCAGAAACGGTCCAGCAAAATCCGTACCGACCCCGTCGAACGGCCTAGTAGTCTGACAAACCCGGTCAGAAGGGAGATCCCCCATCTGTGGCTGCATAGTGGAGGCCTTCACCCGATAACAAGCCACACACTTAAATAACACGCTGCGAACCACTCTCCGAGAGGACAAAATCCAGAACTCCCTCTGTAATATCGCCAGTAACGCATTACACCCCGCGTGAGCGTTTTTCAGGTGTCTATCCGAGACCATCAGTTCTACCAAAGGTCCTCCTTTGGGGAGTAGCAGAGGATGACGGCTACCGAAGGGCAGGTCGGCATTTTTGAGGCGACCTCCAACGCGTAACAGTCCATCCGTCAAAAACAGTCCGTAGTTTTCCAGATGAGGCCTTCAACACCGCGTGGTGAGGCAAGAAAAAATGATCTGTCGTTGTCCAGTCGACAGTCACCCGCGACATATGTCCCAAGGCCTCGTATTCTCGCATGAACTCGATATACTTTTCCCGAAGCACCGGATCGCGAGACATACGACGCTCCATGGACAAGAGTCGTTTCTCTGCCAACGCCCTCGATTTTCCCAAGAGAGGGGGACAGTCGATAAAGGGCAGTCGAGTTTCGATCCTACCCGACGCCATCCGGCGTGTGTGATTCTTATAAAAGGTTTCGCACTCCACATGCTCCGGATCCAGACGGGAGACCATGGGAGGCTCTTCCAGTTCCCAGAATTTTGCATCGTCCTAGCGATGGAGGTAGTAGCGACGACAGGTGAGACATCCCGCGTCTCCTGGTCGAAAACCGGTCCCATTAAAACGTGTCCAAAGATGGTAGGTATAGCTACCAACGAAGAGCGGCCCAGACTCCGCTGACGCCCTAAAAGGATCCAGCCCAGTACATCCGCTCCCAATATGAGGTCCACCGGAGCCGGCTCCTCGAAATGAGGGTCTGCCAGCATGAGACCTGATGTGTCAGGCATTGCGTCCCGCGGAATGTCTGTCGGTGGATGCCAACCCAGCAGATTGTCGAGTACGATCGCGGCCGCCGCAATCCGTATCGAAGCGGAATGCACAGGAGAGAAGAAAATGTGGGTCTGACCGGACAGACCCCCCACTTCTGTATCTCCGACTCCCCGAATCGGAACTGAGGGAGGCGCGCACTCCAGACGTAGGCGCCTCGCTACCCTCGTAGTAATTAAGCAGCCCTGTGCCCCAGTGTCTAGGAGGGCTCGTATCCGGACGAAGTCCCCCCTAGGTCCCCAAACGCGTACCTGCGCGATGGGCAAAAGAACCGTCCTCGGTTCCGACGTAGCCCGACCACAGGCTAGTCACGCGTCAGAGCCAGCAGCCGACCCTGTCGAACCGTGATGACTCGGCCAGTAAGTCGGACGCGTGCAGGCCACCATCCGGGGTGGTGCGTATCCAGGTGCCCTACCATACCGGTGATAGGGTGGGTGGTATTCCAACCTCGGGTACTCGTGCAGTACCGGTGAGAACTGTTGACGGTTCTCATGTCGTTGTTGTTCCGGCAACGGCGGCGGAGGATACGCGTACGAGTATCCGGGTGTTGGGTCCGGAGGTGGGGCTCCCTGTACCCAGTGGCCCTTAGAGGCACCAACTCCTGGTGTTGGTCGCGCCGGGTGCCGGGTTGTAGCCAGAACCTGGCTCCGTTCCGGCGGTCCCCAACTCACCTGAGCCGGGGTGTACGAGGGGTTGTAGTGTGGCGGCCGTGGCGGACTCCGTCTTTCCGGAGGCGGAGTTGACCCCGGCCCCAAACCGCCACCCGTGGGAGATCCCCTCTCCCGAAACGGTGCTGAGCCCTCAGCACTACGGGTGCACAGTAAGCGATGGTGCGGTCCGCCGCACACATCGCAAGGCCTCGCCTGGGGACACTCATTGTACCTATGTCCTCCCAGGCAGGCATAACACAATCCTCGTGTCCGAACGAGGTTTCGGCGCTCTTGTGTGGCCAGCCCGAGAATTGCTGGACATAGCTGTTCTAAGTGCTGCTGTCCGCAAACCCGGCAAACAGAACCGGGGTTGATGGCGGCCGCAGCCACCAGCCTGCCGCGACCCTTCCCTGGGTTGCGTGGCGGCTGGGCGCCGTAGACTCCGGAAGTGCGGGCCGGCGCACTTGTCGGAGCCTCCTGGGAGGCTAGCTGGTTTTCCAGCAGACCAGCCTCCTCTTCCAGGAACTCCAGAAGTTCCCCTATCGAGGGCAGAACGCTGCCGAGATCCTTGTGGACCAGTCGATTCCGCTCGAACTTGTCCCTCATCTCCTGCGACAACTTGGCCAGAACGATGTGCAGAAGAAGGAAGGACCACTGGTCGACGGGCAGTCCGAGCGTCCTTAACCCGTTTAAGGACACGGTGAGCGGGGTGATCAGCTGCGTCCTCAGCTGAGCCCTATGGTTGACCCTCGGCAATCCCAGCAGATGGGTCACGTGCGCGTCCGCCTGAAGACGCGGCTTCTCGTACCGCTTCTCCAGCAGCTGCATGGCGGTGTCGTAGCTCGCATCCTGCAGCTCCAGATGCTGTACGAGCTGTCTGGTTTCTCCGTCTAGGAAGGAACGGAGATATGCCAGCTTTTCGGCCTTGGTGAAATCCTTCCGAGTATCCACCAAGGCCAAAAACATGTTCCGGAATCCAGCCCAGTCCCGCATACATCCGGTGAAATGCGGGACCTCCAGGGCACCCAATCTTCCCATGGCGCTGGGTCCAGGGGTGTGGAGCGAAGCGGGGCGCGCAACAGGCTTCCCCTCCCGCAGTCGCTCGATGTCCTTCACCCGCTGAAGGACCTCGTCGTAGATGTCTTGGATGTGCTCCAGATCCTTGACATATTGGGCGTGGAGGGCCAGCTCCTTCTCCCCGACCGGGTCGGTTGACAATAGAGCGGTTACCGACCGCTCGGCCAACAAGAAACGAGCCTGCATTTCTTTCGAACGCGTCTCCAAGGCGTCCTCCCGGTTAGGCCGATCTACTAATGCAAGCAGCCCGGTGAACCACCGGAGCTGCTGAGCCAACTCCTGCCGTGACGCTGTCATTATAAATAATTTAAACTAAATAAACCTAAACACAAAATTAAAACGAGTCAACGAAAACACGGAATCGATTATCTCGAATCGACTCGATGCTTTCAATTGAACGAAATTAAATAACAATTAACGATCCGAGAAATGTCCCAGCCCAAATGAATGAACGAACGAAAACAACGGTACTACCAACCTTACAATTCAACCGCACCTGTCCCGGAAGTGCGATTTTACACGAAATGAGCTTAACCTATTACGAACTAAAAAAAATACACAAAATTTTATCGATTAACCTAGAGGTCCGGTATTAACTACGCTCTGCTACCAAAATGTTGCGGAAACCCACAACACACACTATGCTACTGTTTAAAATTAGGTTACACCTTAAAATCTACAAAATCCACTCACAGTTCCATGCCGCTCCCGCCGTCCAGAACGGGATCCATATGGTCTGATGGGGCCCGAATCCGAGCCCGGGTCTTCTCGGGTTCCCTAAACACACCCAAACTACCCCAAGTGCACTTTTTCCCCCGAGAAATACCTGTTCACTCCAGCAGCGGTGGCGCCGACATCCCGGCGAATTGTTTTCCCGAAACAATTCGCTTACGACGCACACTCACAAAACACAGGTTGCACAATACAATTAATTAAAATAATACGGCTCCAAATGCCCTTATTACTACATAAAATCTATTTAATTATCAACACACGATAACTATCAACCAGCCATATTGCCTTTCCAGAGACAAGTGTACCAACAAAAAAAAACAATTAGTGATGGGGCCATTATGCCACTAAATAAATTGAATCTCGATAATCGATTCCCAAATCGATCCGTCCATAATACAAATCAAAGTTTTATTTCCAACAAAAATAAATGCCTGTTTATTTGCAACAGACGGCTTGCAGGGCTGCCATTAAATCGCTATAAATTCCAAATAAAACTTCCTTCCTACTGAGTACTACTTCCGAAGCTTTGTGGAGTGCTAGTAGTTCGGCCTGGAAAACTGTGCTGTACGACGGCAGTGCAAGTTTAAACGTTCTAATCTCGGCGGCGCCCCTCCAAAGAGATATCGCCGCTCCGACCTTCCCGTCTATCTTGCTGCCGTCGGTGTATATTTGTATGTCATGCGTGTTCATGTGTATTTGTGTTTGATCTGTGATGTGAGTAATGTCTATGTTCATGTGTTCGGCCGGGTGTGGTAAGTGTAAAGCGTGGTGTGGAGTCTCTATGTCTCTGCCCCTCAAGTCAGGCCGAGGCACCCCCCTCCTCACTTCATAAAGGGCTGCGGCCTCTTTAATCCGGAGGTCGAGGGGAAGCGTCCCGGGTAGAACCAGGGCAGAGGTGAATGATACAGTTCTATATGCTTTGCACATTTCTTGTGCAAATCCCCGTTGCAACGTATCCAGCTGTTTGCGCGTCATGATCTTGTCTGCGGCCGAAGCCCAAGCGCCAGCTGCATACGTCACCACGGGTTCCACCGCTGCAGTGTATATATTATTTTTGCCACCTCAGGCGTCAATCCCCAGTTCACGTACGCCGCCCTCGAGAGATGTTTATAGAAGGCGGCGGCCTTACGACAGACGTTATTAATATGGGCATTAAACGTCAACTTGTGATCGATTGTCAAGCCCAGGAGCTTGATCTCCTTCCTACACTCGATCGGTATCCCGTTCATGTTGAGGCGGGGGGTGTCATATTTAAGCTTCTTGGTAATCGTGAGGCTATGGGTCTTATGTGCCGCGAAGTTAAGCTTATTATGAATACCCCACGTCGCAACATGTTCGAGTACCGGGTTTGCTTGTTCCTGTATGGACTGGGCTGTATCGCCGACAAAGAGAATGATGATGTCGTCCGTGAAGGCCAGAACATGGACCCTCCGCTCCTCTAAGGTGTGCAAAAGGGGGTCGAGCAGCAAATTCCACAAAATGGTGCCCGCAATAGATCCTTGCACACAACCCTTTGAGGGATTCCTTTTGGCCTCTTTGCCAGCATATCTAACGTTGACCTCCCTATCACCCATGTAACTGTCCAGCACTCTCTTGAGGTTGATCGGGCACTCCTCTTCAGCCAATCTGGTCTTAATTACTGGCCACCAAGCGTTGTCGAATGCTCCCTCTATGTCCAGGGATATAAGTGTAACGATCTTCTTTTGACGAAGATTATCCCTAATGGAGTTGATGAGGACATAGAGGGAGTTCTCCGTGCTACGCTGGGGCATAAACCCGTACTGGTGTGGGCTCAGCTTAGGCAAGATGTGATATTTAAGCCGGCCCACCAACATTTTCTCGAAAACCTTCCCAAGCACCGGTAGGAGGCCGATTGGTCTATACGACTTAGGAGCCGTATAGTCCTCTTTACCGGGCTTTCTGAGGATGACCACTGTGGCCTTCTTCCAACATTTTGGAAAGGAGCCCAACTCGAGACACTTGTTCACTAGGCCTAGAAACAAGTCCGGGTCCTCCCCTATAGCTTTTTTACAAATGTCTGCAGTTAGTCCGTCTTCCCCGGGGGCCTTCTTAGGATTGAAGGAGCAGACAGCGTTTCGGAGCTCTACTTCTGTGAATGGTGGGTCTAGTACATCAGTACTCGACCTCTCATTTACCGTGTTCGCTTTGATGCGTGTCTGCTTATGGATATCGCTGTCTGCTGCGGTCAGGTCCTCCGGGTAGAATACCTCCGCGAGGTGTTGTGCGGAGCCCTCTGCGTCCAGTTGGACATTGTCTTTCTTAAGTGGAAGGTCTTCCTCTCTGGTGGTAGTTCTTTTGAGGATTCGATAAATGCCGTCCCAGACGGATTCTTTCTCTTGTTTATTGCAGAACTCAATCCACGATCTGGTTTGTGCGGCGGCAGCGGCAGTCTCATACTCTTCCTTCTGCTTCAGGTAATCAGCGACTACGGCAGCTCTTCGACGCGGCGCAGCGCATCGGATGCGGTGTTTCTTTGTGGTCGTCTTCCTTTTCAGCTCAGCCAGCTCATCGGACCACCACGGCAAGGTAAGTACGGTTTTATTTTTCTTTGTAGGGATCGAGAGTTTGCATGCTTCTACTACAGCCTGATTGTATGTATCTACTTCCTGTTTAATTTTAGTTTTATCGTCGATAGTGTTAATTTTGCCTAAATGTAAATTTTTATTTTCTTTAATGTTATTAAGTTCTAAACAAAATTTTTTCCAGTCTGCTTTTTTCGTGTTAAAAATTCTAGTAGTTCTCTCGATCCTTACTCCTCGTGACTTCTGTGCGTTAATGTCGAATGTTATGCCGTTGTGATCCGAGCTGGTGAGGTCTTCGACGACACGCCACTTCGCGATGCGTGTTAACAAATTTTCCGCGCACACCGTTATGTCGATGCTGCTCGTATATCGCCGTTCCCCTCGTATGACATCGTACGTTGGTGTGTTGCCGCTATTCAAAATATAGTATCCCAGCTCGTGGATGGTACCCGCCATGTCATCACCCCTGTGGTCGTTAATGTGGCTTCCCCACCAAGTGCTTTTTGCATTGCAGTCCCCCCCCCATTAAAATGTTTCTGGGGCCTAGCTTAGAGCCAATCTCATGTAGAGAATCTAGGTAGGGCTCAATGGGCGTGTTAGGCTCGAAATAGAAGCTAACGAGCATCAAGTTCCAGGCGCCGGTCTTTACCTCAACGACCACTATATTGGTGGTGGTAAATTCTGGGTGCTGGACGACGTCAATGTCAGGGTCGAAGACAGCGATGACCGCTTTGACGTTGCCTGGACCGGCGCTCTGGAAGAGACGCACGTTTCCTCGGGCTTTCATTCTTCGCCCCGCTCCAATGTAGGGCTCCTGAAGAAGGGCGATAGCTGCTTTTCGCCTCTCCGCCTCAATGTACAGCTCCTCCGTCGCCAGCTTCTTCCTCTGCAGGTTGGCTTGAAACATGTGGTAGGGGGCACTTCTGGTTGGGGCGCCTTTAGCAATGGTATGCTACTGTGGATCTAGCTATCTTGTCCCACTTACGACGAATCGGACAGTCCCCGCTGAATGCATTATGGTCCCTTTGGGCCAGTTGGGCTCTGCAGCAGTTTCTGCAAGAGGGCGGTGTGCCGGCATCCGTCCATGTGGGGCAGTCCATTAGAATATGCCCCGCAATCCCACAATGGCTGCATGTCGGCTCCTTCTCCTTGCAGAAACCCCTGCTGTGCCCATAGCCCAGGCATTGGGAACACTGCACCAGTGGTGACTGGTCCTCAACCCGGACGCGTTGCAGATCTATATGCACGTAGCCCCTGTCCATGAGCCTGCTTCATATTTTAGTGCTTACCCTCATAACCACATGATGTGTGTGGGGGTTTCGTGCCCTCTTCTTGAAGCGGATCGACACCTGGGATTGTTCCTCATCAAGATCTTTAAAAACATCCTTATTTTGTTTCTTGAGGGCTTCCAGGATTTCAGAATCCGCTCGGGCTTTCAAGACATTCTTGAACACCACGAGCGGATCCCTGTTCTTGGCGTCCTCCATTATAAGGTTTTTTCCCGCGGTGTTGATTCGCCTCTTTACCTTATCCCTCTCCTCCCTTGTATCACAGCTGAGTATTACTTTGCCCCCTTTAGCTTTTCTAATCCTCGAGACAGCGACCCATCCCTCCTTGGCGTCCACTGCCTCGCGGATCTTCTCCATCACAGCATCCCCATTATCCAATTCGTTATTAATATATAAAAATTTTACAAGATTAGGTATTTAAAGGGTCAAAAACCGTTTATCCCATCTTTGGGGTGATACGTCTAACTACTTAGCTAACGTGACAACCTAGAACCTTCCGCTACTCAATTATATCCAAAAGCAGGATCTTTTGGGCTTCTGCTTTGGCTATATTTTAATAAAAAATTTCAAAGTTTAACTTTTAAGATTTTAAGTTTAGTGTTGGTAATTTTGTTATAATTTACCCCAGAAAGGGGTGGAGTTTATATATTATGAGAAATAAGAGAGATGTCTAAAGGTGTTGCCACTACAAGAAAATTACACGAAATGTTCTAGTTATTATTAGGTCACGTGATTGTCACGTGATCTTAAAAAATTTTTGCACGGCGTCCCGCTTTGTAAAACGGGTTCCTGCCGGCTATCCCTGCCCTTTTTTGAAAAAGTGGGCTGGGGGTAGGTAGAAGATGAAATGGGTCTTCTTTTGGTGCAGCTGGCTGGGCCTAAGGTTGCACCCTCTTTAGGTCTAAGTGGCCTAAAGTTTAACAATAACAAAACACTCTAATTGGCGACAAAATTATATTTGTTTTCGCCTTTTACTTATTTTTACTAAAATGATTTTATATTACTAGAAAGCCCAGTTTATGCTCTCCCTATGTATCAGGAATTCCAGTCCTTTATATGAGTAAATAATAAAGATATTTCACTTTTTCTATCGGGGGGCCAAGTAAAGGCAATATGGCCTCTGCTCTCCCCGCAGGCCCTAAAAATGAAATATTTTTGTGTTTAATAAGATTTAAAACTTGATATTAATAGAAAAGGTGCCCAGATAGCTAGTCTATCTGGGTTTAGTGATTTTAGAACCTAATATGCACTGGAGTTTCTGTTACAGTGATGTTTACCGTATGTAAACAAAGAAACAATTGAAACATAAAACTATGGGCCTTGCTGGTGATGCTCCTGGTGGGTCAATCTTGAGTCTGATGGTCAGGTAAAGACCGTTGGCTGCTCCTCTACCCGGCTGCTGTCCGTTCAGACGTCCAGGAGCAAATTTTTGGCAACTGCCAAAATTCCGCCCAAGATGTTTTTGGCTCAGAGTCCCAGGTCTTGTGATGGAGACCTCTGAAAGCCACAGGGCAGCCAAGTTTCAGGCTGCTTGAAGATTTGTCGGCACCAGATGCCTTGCCAGGGGTGGCGAGAGCGAGATTTTAGCTCGCCAAATTCCGTCACTATGGAACAACGTCTTTTGCAACACTTTTGATCACTTTTAGCACTTAAACTCTCACTTTTACCATAAGTGTGATATATCAGACGAAAGGGCTCGTCGATCTGCGTCGATTGATGCTATTCTCGACTTATAACTCGCGGGGAAAAAAATTAATAAATTTAATAAATACGGAGCCGTAATGTACGTACAGTTGCAACAGCTAGTTCTCCCAATGGCATATTGTTAATTGGCGATGCTCGCCCGAAAAAATACTTATAACAAAATAAAGTGATTTTTCTGGGTACCTACCCACTCATTGTCCATAGGAAAGAAAGCTTTTATTCAAAGTTCAAACACAAATACTCGACTTAATGGCGTTTTGGTTTAATGACACCTTGACTTCCAACGATTGGTCAGATTCGGATTAGGACAGATTCGGTTTAAGACAGATTTTGTACTGTCACGAGAAACAATAGGTACTTGACTTATTTTTTATTTGTATTGCTAGTAAGGCAAGTAAATTTATTGCTTAGTTAGATTTATGTTAGGCTGACACCAGGAGACCAGAACATAGTAGAGAGTATATGTACAAAAACACAAATGTTGAAAAAATGTCCACGAGCAGGATTTGAATGGGCGCCTTTGGCTTCCAAAGTAAAAAGTAAATAGTGTTGAATAATTTCGGCGGGCTGGTTAGAACCACGATAGATCAATTGGGAGAGCACCTGACCCGGTATGTCAGAAGGATGCGGGTTCAAATCCTGCTCGTGGACATTTTTTCAACATTTGTGTTTTTGTAATTTGTTCGCAACAAAATTTGCGTTATAAATTATATAAACATTTTATAAATAGCTTGCCTACTTCTTAACTGATCTTTAGTATTTGTAAAAATATTATGATCAGATGTTAATGACGGTAGTTGTTGACATTGAATGGGCGCCTTTGGCTTCCAAAGTAAAAAGTAAATAGTGTTGAATAATTTCGGCGGGCTGGTTAGAACCACGATAGCTCAATTGGGAGAGCACCCGGTATGTCAGAAGGATGCGGGTTCAAATCCTGCTCGTGGACATTTTTTCAACATTTGTGTTTTTGTAATTTGTTCGCAACAAAATTTGCGTTAAAAATTATATAAACATTTTAGTATATGTACAGTTTTTCGCCCGACGGATCAATCAGTTGTTTTCGAAACTTGTCATTTTAGGAAGTTGTCGTTTTTGGAAGTTGACATTCTAAAATGTTGTCAAAATTAGTTACACAGAATCAAAATTGAAATTAAAAATTATTAATAAAACATTAAAAAATATAAAAACAAAACATTTAAAATACAAAATTTAAAATACAAAAATTAAAATAAAAAATTACAAAATCCAAAATAAATCGCAACAAACTACTAAATTCATTAAATAAAAGTTGAATATAAAATAAAATAATAAAGTAAAATAAAGTTCAATAAAATAAATTAAAATATTATATTACCATCTAGATTGAACAGAAGTCCAGGGCAGTCATTGTATTATTCATTAAAACACTTATTTGAGGGAACGGTATTGTTTTATTGTTATTTTGTATGTTTAATTAAATTACAAAAGACCTGCTCTTCTAGCGACATATTTTACAGTGCCCATAGACTATAGTGGCACCACTAGTGTTGTACAATAATAATAGTGTTGTACTCTGATACATCTTCCCCTTTTTCACAATGAAACAGAGCTAAAACAATTTTGAACAAATTGAGTTGAATTACAAAGAATTTTAAATTGAATTACAGACTCTACATTACTTAAATATTGATTACAAATTGTTGACAAACATCTATTTTAACCTTTCATGATAGGTACTAATACAGAGCTAATCAGAGAGGTTGAAGTAAGTTAAACATTACTACAAAGTAAATATCAAAATAAACTTTACATTGAAAGTGGTTTTCTTCCTCCTTTCATTCACAAACAAAAATAAAGAAACATTTTCCTTAAACATTAAGTAACATGAGATCTTTCTCACATGAGATTAATACTTGAATCAGCTTTGAAGACAATACTATTTATCGACACTAGTACTAACTTAAAATTTACTTATAAACTCTAATAATAATAAAAAGAGTTTGACACACTCCTGAACCTGCACACCCAGCAATGAACCTGAAGTAACAACAAATCATTGGGGTCGAATATGGTATGAAGTTCTTGTGTAAGTACACCCTGCCTCGTCTTTCACATCATATGATCTATGATTATTGTTTGTTACAATTTTCCCTTTTAACCACTTATTATTATTTGGATCTTTTTTAAACCATATGTCTTGTCCTATTACAATAGTTTGTTTAAGTCTAGCTTGCTTATTATAATTTTGTTCATTTCTTATTTTAACATTTCGAAATTCTTTATTAACATTCATATTAATTTTGGGTTCCAAATACTGATACAAAACTGGTAATTTTGTTTTTAAATTTCTATTCATCATTAACTGTGCAGGTGAAAAATTAGTTCCTGAAACTGGACATGCTCTATATTGCAATAATGCTGCTCTATAATCTGTCTTATCTTCATTACATTTAGTTAATATCTTCTTTGCTATCTGTACACCTCTCTCTGCCATGCCATTTGATTGTGGGTATCGAGGACTCGAAAAGTTAAATCTAAAACCCCATTCTGTTGCAAACCGGTGACATTCTCGTGAATCAAATGGTACATGATCAGATACAACTTCTGTTGGTATACCAAATTGGGAAAAAATTTCAATTAAACAGTTAATTATACTACTAGCAGACTTGCTGGGTAACATTTTAATATCTAACCATTTAGTTGTATAATCATATATTACTAAATAACATTTTTTCTTAAAGTCCATAATATCCAATCCTATTTTAGAAAAAGGTAGTGTTGGCACATCATGTGATAACAACGGTTCTTTCACATTGTTCTTTTGGTAAGTTTGACAGACAAAACATTTTCTGACAAAATTTTCTATATGCTCATCACATTTCGGCCAATAATACAGTTTTCTTAACATTTGTTTCATTTTAGTTATACCTAAATGCCCTTCATGTAGTTTATTTAAAATATTTAATCTTAAAGTTTTTGGTATTATAAGTCTATCTTTTAAGAATATTAGATTGTTATCAACTGTTATGTCTGGATGAAATTTATAATAATATTTAACAGATTCTGCAACATTGCTTACTTTTTCTGGCCATCCATTCTTATTATAATCAACTAGTTTTAACAATTCTTCATCTTTTAATGTTTCCGATATTAATTCTTGTTTAAATTCTTCAGAACATTGCAGATATGACGAAAGACCAATGCAGTGAACTACCTCATACATATAAGTATCATCTTCATCATTTTCATTAAGAAAAGAGCGTGACAGCAAATCAGCAACATGCATCAATTTTCCTTTTAGATATTTGAACTCAATGTCGTATTTTAATAATTTTAACTTTAGTCTTTGTAAACGCGTTGATGGAATATCATGAATTCCTTTTTTTAATAATGTTTCCAATGGTTTATGATCATTCAAAATAGTACATTTTCTACCATAAATGTAGTAGTGGAACTTTTGTGTTGCCCAGACCACACTTAGTAGTTCTTTTTCAATTTGAGAAAAATTTCTTTCTGATGTACTTAAACTGCGAGATGCATAACTTACTGGTTTGCCGTCTTGCATTAAACAACAGCCTAAGCCATCTTTGGATGCATCACATTGTATTGTTACTGGTAAGTTACTATTAAAATTTTGTAAAACCGGTGCTTGACTAATGCATTTTTTTATATTGGCAAAAGTATTTTCATGTACTGGTGTCCATAACCATTCAACATCTTTTTTTAGCAATGACTGCAGTGGAGCTGCCATATCTGCCAGTCCTTCAACAAATCTTCTTAGATAGTTTATCATTCCTAGTATTATTTGCAGTTCTTTTTTATTTTTAGGACTTTTTAGTTCAATAATAGCTTTTATTCTATCTGGATCTATCATCATGCCTTTCTTAGAAAAAATGTGCCCAAAATATTTGACTTCTTTTAATTTATACTGAAACTTTCTTTTATTAAATCTTACATTGCATTTTTTAGCACGTTCAAATACTTGTGTCAATATTTTATCATGTTCCTGATCATTGTCCGCACACACCAATAAATCGTCGCAGTACACTACTACTCCTGGTATGTCTCCAAATGTTTTTTCGCTATATTTTTGAAAAATTTCCGGTGCCACCGAAAGTCCGAACGGAACTCTCAGGAACTTGTAACATCCGAAAGGAGTACTAAATGCGCATAACTTTGTTGAGTTGTCTGTCAATTTTATGTTATAAAATCCATCAGATAAATCCAGTACAGAAAATACCGACTTATTACAAAGTTTAGTTATTATCTCTTCTAGAGTTGGAATTAAGTGATAATCTCTTATTAATACTTTATTAAGTTCCTGAGGATCAAGACATATTCTTAAATTTTTATCTACTTTTTCAATAATAACCATATTACTCACAAAACTTTCAGGGTGTTCAACTTTCTCAATGATCTGCTGTTCCTCCAGGCTCTTAAGTTTGGCGGCCAGTCTATTCATTAGCGCATGCTGCACCTCAGGCTGAGTGTGCAGCTCCAGCGGCACTTCAAATTGTCCAACTCCCTGGAAAAGTTCACCATATTTATTAAAAATTATATTTTTGTCTTTATTATTAACACTGTCTATGCTTTTTAAAATTTTTAACTCTCTTAATGACTTCAAACCTAGAATAGGTCTGACATTTTCTTTTATTATTATAAATTCAGTGTCATACATATATTCTTCATTAATTACTTTTAAATTTCTTTTACCCAGTGGATATATTTTAGTTCCCCCAAATGCCTCTAAAACTATTGTTGTCTCAGACCATTTAGGATAATCATCATTGACAATTTTTTTTAAATCTCTCAATGATAACACATTCACTTGTGCCCCTGTATCGCACTTAAAACCCACTTTCTTGTCTTCTACTCTTAATGGCAGAATCCATTCATTATTATTAATATTACCAATGCTATGACACTGTTTTATAAGTCACAAGTCATGTACCTTATTATCCTTATCCACCGTGTTGTCTATCTTGACCTCATTTAAGAAAAAACACCCTTTTCTAAAATGGTTTTGTTTGTGACAATTCGAGCAGGTTTTCCCAAATGCTGGGCAACTCCGGGGGCCATGTTTAGTGCCACACTTCTTACAATTATATTGATCCCTATTAAATGTGTTGGAATTTTTAAAATACTTATCTTTTTTAAGTACTTGCTCTGGACCATCGTTCGGTTTTGTCTGGATGGCCTCAACTGCTCCTGACTGCTGCTGCATCACTTTTGCTTGTGCCTTGGCCAGCTCCGATGCTCTGCACATGTCGACTGCCTTCTCCAAAGTAAGGTCGCTGATGGCTAGTAGCTTCTGCTGCAGCTTCTTATCCGAGACTCCAATTACAATTCTGTCCCGCAGCATTCTGTCATCTTGGTCTTTGTAGTTACAATTTCTGACCAGCTTTCTTAGTTCAGTGTAGAAAAGATCAAAATTTTCACCTTCTTCCTGTTTTCTTTGATTGAAGTTGTAGGCATTTATTAGCTCATTTTGCTTGGGCGTGAAGTAGTCATCAAATATTTTTAGTATGTCTTCGTATTTGACTTTTTCTTCAGACTTCAACACATTGAAGTACAGATCCTGAGCGTCAAGCCCCAAGCAGTTCAGAAAAATGGCGACTTTTCTTGTGTCCGCCACTTTGTCCAAATTTGCCGCCGACATGAAAATTAGCATTTGTTGTTTGAATCTTAACCATTCCGGCAGCAAATCTGTTCCTGTATCTAGTTTTAAGGGTGCCGGCATGCGGAATTCAAAACTCCCCATTGTTTCAGATTCACTTTCACCTGTTAGGATTTTATTTTCTGAATTTTCATCCGTTGACATCTGATTGTTTTCAAGTTTTAAACACTTGTTAATTTGGTTCTTTTACGACTGCGCCATGTATTATTCATTAAAACACTTATTTGAGGGAACGGTATTGTTTTATTGTTATTTTGTATGTTTAATTAAATTACAAAAGACCTGCTCTTCTAGCGACATATTTTACAGTGCCCATAGACTATAGTGGCACCACTAGTGTTGTACAATAATAATAGTGTTGTACTCTGATACAGTCATCGCTTTAAACGTCTTATGACGTGCAATTCAATGAACCGCCCAAAGACAGCAGAGTCACCTCTCTCATGTATCATTCTCAGGACTCCATTAGTGCCCCCCCGCAGTCGCAGCATCAACGTGGAAGCCGCAATAGAGCCCTGGGAATGTTATTATATTGTACTCGCAATGCATTGTATGATTTTTGAGTAAAGCTAGCCCATAGACCACACGTGTAAAAGCTTTGGCAGAAGGCTTTAAAAAGCGTTATTTTAACACTTACACTACAGCGTGCGAATCTATGTGCCAGAAATATTTCCAAGTACCGACAGCGCCCCTACGTTCCCTATCAATATCTGAATCATCCTTTAGGTCCTCGGTTACAACCTGACCTAAATATTTTAATTTGTTTACTTGATTAAGTGGTATTCCGTTTAATAACAAAGGAGGTACACGCTTAGGTGACTTATTTCCACTCCTAAAAATAATGAAGTTACACTTTTTCTCATTGTACAGCAAGCCATGCGTTTTAGCATACTTTTCACATGTTTTTAACATCTGTCTCATACCACTGATCGATGGGCTCAGCAAAACTATGTCATCAGCGTAACTAATGTTGTTAATACTCACATTGTCTATTCGGCAACCAACATGCATGTTGCTGAGCTCACCGATCAGTCGGTTAACATACAAGTTAAACAGTCTTGGTGATGTTAAGCCACCCTGACGTACACCGCAGTTCAAAACATACTCATCAGAGAAACTGTTAGCCCACTTGACTACATTCCTCTGGCTTTTATACCAAAATGAAAACAAATTATGACCTCTGAACAAATACCTTATTTTTTAAGTTTGTCGCACAGAATATCATACGGTAAAGGTTAAAGACTTTCGATAAATCTAGAAAACATGCATATATGGGAGTGCTCTTCTTAGTGTAATAGTTTACAGCGTACTTTAGTGATAATATAGCACTTTCGGTGGACAAGCCTTCTCGAAAACCAAACTGTAAGTCACTCAATTTAATTCGGGTGCTCAGGTGTACATCAAGAACCCTACCCAGAACCTTCGCAAACACTGTAGCAAGTGAAATTGGTCTGTAGTTTGATTTGTCAGCTATATCACCTGTTGAGTTCTTAACTAGCGGAACTACAATAGTTTTCATTAAGCTAGATGGTAAGTAACTATGTCTCAAACAAAAAGTGTAAAGCATAGACAACACTCTGTTTATATGAACTCCAGCATGCTGCAGATGCTCAATGATGTGTCTGTCATGACCTGGAGACTTCCCCCTTTTCATATTTTTAATGGCAATCTGTTATGATTTGTAAAAAAAATATACGGAGTCGGAAGCGCGTGCAAATTTAAAATCGATAAGAACAAGACATATTATTATTATTATTTTAAGTGACATACTGTGTCATCATTTTGATATGTTTTTTTTTATAAATTTTTTCGTGACCATGGATACTAGTCCTTCAGTCGAAAACTTAATTTATACGTTTCTCAAATGATGATAAATGATAATAGAAATGAAAAGTGAGAAATGATATACCGCCCAACCCCTCGAGTACCTATCTCAGTAAAGATGTGGGGCTTTACTAAGTCCTCACGCGGAATTCTTGAGAGTAATTGAAAAAGTGACGTTGCACTGTTTTGTTTCATTTGCCAACACTCATGCACACTCACGAACACTTAACGGTTAATAATCTATCATTATTTCACATTAATATTCAACATAACACAAATTTTAGAAAATAAAACGAAACCGCAGACATGACTCTTCACTTTCCCGCCAAGAACTGTCCATTTTGATATGGCAAATGTCTTCTAATGAGTATTTACTACAAAAAAATATACGTCATTGTTAATTCTTTATTATATTTTATATTGTAATGTTTGTGTTCGAAAAGCAATAGCGTGCCCTGCACATATCTAAATATATTTGGAAGTTTAGGAATCACTATTCTTGTTACATCTTTTACAACTTTGACAACAATAGAGCTCTGAATTGAATGCTTGGCGTACAGGACACGGCGGCGACTCATATATGCTGTGGCGGTCAACAGGTTAACCAATGGACCACAATACGTTTAAATATAGTATGTTTATATGTGCAGGCTACGGTAACATAAACGCGGCGGCGTGCGTGGCGGGCAAGTCGATCAGCAGCGGCGGCATCAATGGCCGCCTCGACTCCACGGGCCGCGGCGTTTACATGATCATCCACAAGTTCATCCACGACGCCGAGTGGATGCAGCGGATAGGCTTATCGCCCGGCTTTAAGGTCCGCTATTATTATTATTATTCATCATCATCATCATCATCAGCTCATTTTATGTCCCCACTGCTGGGGCACGAGCGTTCCCTATGGATGGGTAGAGAGAACGGGCCATAAACCACCACGCGGGCCCGGTGCGGTGCGGTGGTTGTTAACGATTGCTAATGCAGCCGGGACCAACGGCAACACGTGCCTTCCGAAGCACGGAGGAGCTCGAGATGATACATTTTTAGTCACCCATCCGATGACCGGCCTTTGCGAAAGTTGTTTAACCTCAGCGCTCGCAGACCGGGCGCGTAAACCACTGCGCCATCGATCTCATTAATTTTAGATAATTATAATCCATTTCATCAATACAATGTTGTATTAGTAGTTACTTAAGTCTATATAATTTAAATAAATAAGGTCCAATCTCACTATTAAGATCCTACATACTGGGGCAACTGGCTTTTTTAGTTCTGCTAGTGCCCTATTATAACACGTCTACACTCAATCAATTTCAGTTTTATAAGTAAGAAATATATATGTATATAAAATATAGATACGTTACTGGCCCCCAGAAGACGCTCCGAACAAAAGAACATAAATATAATATAATAATGCTACAAACATTGATGTTATAGCGCCACGTGTAGATAAGATGGTGGTAGCTAGCCAGGCGGACAAACAACTCCTACCACCACACAAACGAGTAAAACATTTGCCCTCCGCTGGGAACCGAACCCGGGACATCTGGGTCTGTCTGAGAACGAATGGTCTTGGCACAGAGGCTGTAAAACCCCAAAAGCTGATAATAAAAGCAATATTGAGGTAGCAGGCAATTTATTTTAAAGTACGTACGAGATCATACATTCGCTTAGCAATCTCGTCACCGCGATGCAGCACTGCGTCGCAACGTTACCACAACGCCATTTTATATGTACTAATAACTAAACTGAACAGAGGCTGTTGAAATGGGCTTGAAGGGTACAAAGTCAATAGACGTATCTAGTTTAGGACAAGGCTTCGCCTCGGTGGCCGAGCAGTAAAGCGCTCGGCACAATACCGGAAGGTGTCGGGTTCAGTGCGGTTGGTGATCGCCAACACGCATTTGGCAAGCGTGGTGGTTAAGCCAATACCCATCAGCTGTACCTACTGTGGGTATGTAGTGATGACCTGATTTCAATGATGGAGGCCTTTGCCAGCAGTGGGACAGCTATAGACTATTTACTTTACTTTACTTTAGGACAAGACGGCGATGGTGCAGGGCTTCGGCAACGTGGGCTGCAACGCGGCCAAATTCCTGCACCGCAGCGGCGTCAAGATCATCGGCGTGTTGGAGTTCGATTGCTACCTCTCCAACCCCAGCGGCATCAACCCGGAGGTACCATCACCTACCGCTAAATCATCATCATCAGCTCATTTTGTGTCCCCACTGCTGGGGCACCAGCCTTCCCTATGGATGGGAGAACAGGCCATAAACCACCTTGCAGGCATAGTGTGGTGCGCTGGTTGTTAACGATTCCTAAAGCAACCGGAACCGACGACTTTACGTGCCATCCGAAGCTCGAGATAGTAAATGTTTGTTCACCCATCCGATGAACTTAAGGGAAGGTGGTAGGTGAGTTTAGATGACGAAGTTTATGTAAAATGATTATAGTTAACTGTAAATTATTAACTTAAGCAATCGCAGAAGGGGCGCGTTAACCACTGCGCCATCGAGCTCCTCACCAACTACAAAACAACACGACTAAGAACACGTTTCGCTCAAAATTCGCTAACAAACGTGTCACTCGTTCGGGGCTGCGCGGCACACTGGCTTTGATGTGTGGTGCGGCGTCGACAAAGCTGCGGGCGCGCAGCGAAGCTCGAGCTTGTTGCTACCTACGCGTGGTCGGGTGGGCGGGCGTACGCGAACGAGCGTTTATTTTTTAGTGCTACGCAGACGTGCGATTCTTATTTACAGATTTTTAAAATATGATTATTATTTTTTCATATTTTTTTATAATTTATTTGTAATAAGTATAAGCAATATGACTGCTGCTATAAATATGGCGTGAATGCAAATCAACAAGAAGTAGCTCATTGTATACCACGAGCCCGACTTAGATGACTAGCGCTTTCTTTACCCACAGACATGGCTTCATTTTCCCGCCAAGAAGTCCTTCACGTATTAATATAGGATTGGATAAATGAAGTATCAATTGGTTGTGCAGGAACTGGTGAAGTACAAAACGAACAACCGCAACAGCGCGAAGGGCTTCCCGGGCGCTAAGGAGGTGGGCCCCGAGCTGCTGTTCGAGAAGTGCGACATCCTCGTCATGTCCGCCATGGAGAAGGCGCTCAACCAGGAAAACGCCCCCAAGATCAACTGCAAGGTACGCGCCCTCACTACTGCAGGATGCTTGGTGATACATGCATAATCCCGTAACATACTTAGTAAAAAGAACAGCGTGAAATGTGCAAAATCATTTTTACACTTATCCATGCGAAAACTTAAATTTAATTTATTAGATTATTTTTTGTTCAACCCTGGACATGTTATGACTTCTGTTTTTTCTGTACCATTAAGTTATTGACCAAGAACATTGCATCAGCTGGATCTAGGATTGTTACTTTGTCACTTTTTTGTGCTTTTCAGGCTTGGCACTGTACCTTATCTACTCTATTAGGCATTATATAGGTATTACCAAACTTCTGTACCTATAGCCGGAGATCGGAGACACCGTGTTACGTCACACGTCCCTCGCATATTCGGAATAATATGTTACGATGCAAATTCTATGGGCCTGCGTTGCAAATTACAAATAAAATAATTAAAAATTGCGGCCCCTCCGACGCGCACTCAAACAGCTAATTTCTTTACTACGGCAACAGCTCAAGCTACTTAACGTCTTGATTGATTGCACAAGAGCCCGTCCCCACCAGATCCTCAAAATGCCACTACACATTCACATGTTACGCTAAGCATGCGCACTCGCATAGGCCCAATTAAAACACCGTACTCGTAGAACGAAGGTTCGGTCTTTCGTCGATTCGTACCATGAGTGATTCATACCACGGTATGAATCGCACAAGGACGCTTTCTCTATGCCAGGTACAGACACGCCTGGTACCTGGCAGAGCTTGGAATACTGGTATTTTCAATAACCGGTATCTTTAATGAAGCGCTAGGGTGTTAAGTCCACCCCAGGTTCAGTTAGAGAAATAAAAAGATGCTAAACTTTACAATAGTTTATTCCCAGGGGTGGGTAACGTCGGTCGCATACAATTCAGTGGTGTCGCTCAGATTAGAGAAGAGGACTTAGCTTCTAGGGGCTTAAGTCTCGTGTGCGCAGTTCGGCTTAGGAGCCGAACTGCGTCTAGGCTAACTGTACAAGCCATTTAAATATTTCTACTAACTTGCACTCTGCGTTGATGCATTGCGTTATTGCTCAATAATGAACTACTTTTATGTAAATGCATTTGTTCACGGTGTTTGACAGTGTATTAAAGACATTCGACCTCTACTGACGTATTTTAATTGCATCTACGTAGAACGTCCCGTGACAATTGACATAATATTCTTGACATCAGTACGGGTTCATACGGGCTCGTACATTTTGGTCCTTCGAGCGCTTTCCTGGACCTAACGGTTTCGCGAGTAAATCGTGTGCGTGGTTTAGGAAAGATTTACCAGTGACAGGATTCAGCGCCGGCTTTAGGGTGGGGCGACCCGGGCGGCCGCCCGGGGCGCCGGGGTCCAGAGGGCGCCGCGTGCGCCAGCGCGTGGCCCTAACTTTACCACTTAATTTGATATCTATCAATCTAAAGAAAAGCTAAATTCTTAAATAAACATTGTTCTGTATTGCAAGAAAGTTAACGGTCAACTTTAAATCAGATATTGATGGAGATTTGTTGTGCGATTAAATTTTAAGTTTGCAACACTATCTCGAAGACAGTCAGGTAACACCTATTGATATTGACATTAAAAATGATCAAAAAGCACAATCTTCAAGAGTTATACAAGGTGTCTCAAAATAAAGTTTATATTTGTTTGTTTGTTTGTTTATATTACTGCGTGAACGCAACGCTTCTGAAGGGCGCGGGGGATATGTCAATCGGTAGCCTGGCTCTTGGGAATTTGCCGCTATGGAGCGTTTCTCGAGAGCGGACCGTGCGTTGTGCGTACGTGAATTTTACAAAAACGCTAATTCTGCGACTGTAGTGCGAAAAAATTTTTGCAGTTTTTGAGGTTTTCGTCATTTAAATGAGGCACCAATTATTCCCATCATACCCATTCATACCCATCAATTGTAGCGATGACTTGATTTCAATGATGGAGGCCTTTGCCCAGCAGTGGGTCAGTTATAGGCTGTTTACTTACTTTACTTACTACTACCAAGCATTCCTCTTATTAGGAAATGGGTAAAGAAGTTTGAAGAGACCGGTTCAACACTGGATAAACCAAAATCTGGGCACCCAAGATTATCGAGAACGGCAGAGAACGTGGATCGGGTTAAGCAATGATCGTAATGTTCGTAATGATCCCGACCTCTCCATTCGGAAGCGTGCAAGTGCTTTGAATGTGCATAGATCATTGCTACACCGCATTTTGCATAAAGATCTGAAGCTGCACGCCTATAAAATTCAACTTGTGCAAGAATTGAAACCCAGGATGCCAGTCAGAGGTTAGAATTCGTAAACTAGGTAAATCAGCGCTTACAAACGCCCCGTAGTCTTGATTTGACTCCTATGGACCTTTTCCTGTGGGGTTTCCTCAAATCTAAAGTGTATGTTAATAAGCCAACATCCCTGGAACAGTTAAAAGAAAATATTCGCCATGAAATGGGTGCCATTACGGAGCGTACTTGCCAAGCCGTCATCAGAAATGTTAGTGTTAGATTGAATGAGTGTCACGAACGCGAGGGTAAACATTTGGACGACGTTATTTAAGAATTACATTCCCAAAGATTGCGGTTTAATAATAAATAAAAATGAAATGAAATGAAATATTATTTGATAAATGGCTTATTTTTTTTTTATCGATATTCTAAATATAAACTTTCTTTTGAGACACCTTGTCCTAACATCCTAACATCTGGATATCGTAAAGGCAAAAAGTCAAAGTTTTCGGAAGAAACCCTTAGGCTCATGAAGAAACGACGTAAAGACCCCCCTATCACTGCGTCCGAACAACGGGCTATCAACCAGAACATTAGCAAACTGGTATGCTGCGACCTCCGACGCTCCAATACACGCTTTATTGAACGAGCGATTTAGCAAAATCGGGGGTCGAAAGTGTTTGTCCGGTCATTGCTGGATTTACAACACATGCTGGACGGCCTAGCTGATTCTTCTCTATGCATCGGTCTCCGGATGAATTTGGACAAAATCAAGATTAGATATGTTTAACGAACATGCCGTTCCGGTACCCAGTTCAAGGCAGTATACTCTCGAAGTTGTTAAGGAGTATGTCTACCTCGGGCAAACTCTGCAGTTGGGTAGAAACAACTTCGAGAAAGAGGCCAACTGAATACAGCCAGGCTGGGCAGCATATGGGAAATTACGTCGGTTCTTTACATCGCCTATTCCACAGAGTCTAAAGACGAAAGTCTTCAATCAGTGCATCCTACCCGCCATGACATACGGAGCCGAAACGTGGACACTCACGGTAGGCCTGGTCCACAAATTTAAAGTCGCTCAGCGATCTATGGAAAGGGCTATGCTTGGAGTTTCTCTTGAGGGACCGGATCCGGAACGAGGTGATTCGACAGAGAACCAAAGACGTCGACATAGCCTACAGGATTAGCAAGCTGAAGTGGCAGTGGGCCGGCCATATTAGCCGCTGAACCGATAACCGACGGTGGGGTAAATGAGTCTTGAGTGGAGACCGCGTATCGGCAAACGTAGAGTAGGACGCCCTCAGACTAGGTGGAATGACGATCTTCGCAAGGTGGCTGGCAAGAGCTGGATGAGAGTAGCCGCGGATCGTACTCAGTGGCGTACACTTGCAGAGGCCTATGACCAGCAGTGGACATGTGTAGGCTGATGATGATGATGACCTGGATATCGCTACGTATTCTATCAACCTTTTTACCGCCAACAATTTCTATAGAAGTTCGAGATTTTCGTGCCGTCCACACCAAGTTCTTCTTTGTACCTACTTTATTAAAATACATTTATACGTTGGCGTACAGCGGGACATCGCGTGCAGGATAGTTGGGCGGTGAAAAGGTTAACAATACCTGTGACTGTTGAAAGTGGCGAACGCAGTTTTTCCAAACTAAAATTGATAAAAACGTACTTTTTGCGGTCTACAATGTCTCAAACAAGACTAACTATACTGGCCTGCAAAAATAAGTACTACACTTTTAATATTTATTTATTTTCTAAACTATAGAAGTTAGAGATTTTTAAATAAAAAACGTTTTGCAGCAATTTTTATCAGCTTTCTTTGAAACTAAAGTAAATTATACATTAGTAACATTTTCCTTTTTGTTTCGAAAGTATATCTTGTGTACTTAAAAATTTATTGCAATTTTAAAAATGTGATACTTAATTTTAGTCTGGCCTCGCTGTCCATTGAAAATCAAATTTCGGAAAACTTAGATTTTGCCAGTCTTATCAAAGAGTTTGCTGACAGAAAAGCTAGTAAAATAAGTAAATGTTTAATTTTTGGTTTTCATTAAATGTTTCGTGAATGAACAATACAACACAACATAATGACAATATAATATGTATATTGTTTTTAGAGAATGAATCGGTAAAATAAAAATAAATACAATCATGTTTCTTGTTTTCTATTTTTTAAGTGCTAATTGCTGCACTGAAGCTAAATCGGCAGCTTCTTGGTAGCATAATTGTCAGTGCAGCCGCCCGGATTGCGAAAGACCCAGGTTCGATTCCTGGATGGGTCGGGTGGGCGTTTAATTTATTCACTGTATTTTATAAATATTTAAAAAATATGATATCTAATTCAAAATAAGTTTTTTTTTTTAATATAAAAGGGCGCCAAATTAATGATTCGCCCGGGGTGCCTAGATGGTTAAGGCCGGCCCTAACAGGATTGACAGTGCATTGCATTTTTTTGGTGTTTTTTTGCGTGGCAAATCTTTGACATTCTTCATAATTAGTTGCAACAAAAATTTGTGACAATAATTAGTAATATAAATCAGTGACAATATTCAGTGACAATAATTCGTTGACAAAAATTTGTGACAATTTGCGGTAGTGGTGAGATTTTAGTTCGTAACCCACTAGCAGCTACTGCAAACATCATTATATTAATCACGCGCTGTTTGCGTGGTTATCTGACATCAAAGGCGGTTCCTTTTATCACTAAGGGAGATAAGGAGCAGCGCACCGGGATAGACTGGTCTATCATTCTTCTCTTCGCAAGGGACTCCGTAGGTGACAGCACTGACCAAGTAAGACTATTCCATTATATATTGTTACGATTTATTGACAAAAATGGAGGCTATCATCAATAGTCAACAGTCGATCATAAAGAGTTTAGAACGAGAGAATGTTAATTTTAAAAAAGATCCATCGGGTAGGAAGACTCCAGAGTATATTACCAAGAAATTAGATAGGTTGGACAAGCTTTGGGCAGATTTTCAATTTAATCACGAGCAATTACTGACATTTTCTGATTTATCACATGAATATTTTGTTAAAAATATGTATAAGCAAGTAGAGGAGTATTATCAAGCTACACGAGACTTGATTTCAAACTTCCAGGTGCAAAAACCGATTGACATAAAGATATTGAGGAATATTCAGGTGATGGTGTTAAGTTGAAGAGCTTAATGCAGCAACAGCGGACAAACTTTAAAGCCTTTTGTAGGCAAGTAAGTTACTGCGATGTGGATGGGATTGAGGAAAAATGGGAGTTAGAAGACGAACTTCGTAGCATACAAGCACGTTGGGAGTGCATTGGCAAACTTCATTGGCAGATAGATAATTTGTTGGAGGAATCGGATCTGGTATACGAAGATGAGTATAACGTGCAGGAGCTGAGATATAGGGAAATTAAAAGGCTCTTAAATCGAAAATTGTCATCTACAGCTCATCTTAAGGAATCTACACCTAAGATGGACATACCTATATTTACAGGAAATTACACAGAATGGCCGACATTTATAGACCTTTACAAGGAAACCATACATCAAAATCCTACAATTTCCAAGTCGCAAAAAATGCAGCATTTAAAAAGTAAGGTGAAAGGAGAAGCGGAGAGGCTCATACAGCATCTCCATATCTCGGCGGACAATTATGACACTGCTTGGGATAATTTATGCCAACGCTATAATAATAAGCAATTACTTTTCACTCAGCAGATAGAAGTGTTTCTTTTTTTTTTTTTTTACTCTTTATTTAATTTGGGGCTTTTGTCCACATGGATATGCCAGCCCCATTGTATCTTCCCAATTACAGTCTTAATCTAAGCTTATAGAATTAAAAATTATCCCAGTATGAAAAGGAATCACTGTTCAGTCAACTTTACCAATATACAGAATTTTTTGGCCAGATCAGATTTTGGTTTTGATAAAATATTTTGAATTATGCCTACGTCTTTAGTATTCAATTGAATTTCATTAAACAGTGATTCCCTCTCGGCTCGGTTCTTGACACATTCCATTAGCATATGTTGCACATCTTCAATTTTGTCACAAGAGTTGCAATTGGGTGTGTCAACTTTCTTCATTAAATATGCAAACTTCGCAGATGGATAGTGTCCCGAACGCAAGCGTAGAGCAATTTTAATATAGTTTCTACTCAAGTTGGTATCGTCAAACCATGGTATACGAATGGGTTCCTTTTGGATAGATTTATACCATATCCCTTTGTCCATAGAAACCATATCAAAATGCTGTTTCCATTTTACAAAACATATGTTTTTATATTTAGGAACATATTCAGAATAGTCTGGTAGATAGTCACTCAACACGCCCTGACTCGCCGCTTCTTTCGACACAAGGTCCGCAGTCTCATTACCTATAAGACCAATATGGGCCGGAACCCATTGCAATATCAGCTCAGAAACGGTATTCTTTAAGCTATGAATAAGTTTTAGGATTTCGAAGGCTATCGTTACACCTCTGAAACCAGAAGCGCAACGAGCCAAATGCTGTAAAGCACTTTTACTGTCCGAGAGGATAACAACTTTATTCAATCTCTTATTAATCACATATGTTAAGGCTTGAAATATTGCGATGAGCTCCAGCGTCATAATGGATACATGTAAAGAAACTTTAAAGCCAGCTTTGAAATTATTTTTTTGGTCAAAATAGCCAGCACCCAGACCTCGAGGACTTTTTGAGCCATCGGTGAAAATCATATGCCAACCTTCATAATTTTTGTAAATTTCTCTAATAACATTATTTTTCAATAAATTAGGTTCATATAGATTTTTGGATTCTTGAACACAGTTTAGATTAAGTTTTACAATTTTAGAAAATTCAATACCGGTTACCCAAATGTCCAAGCCGAACATAGGTGGAATCTCAGTGGAATTATATTCAAACTGAGAAACTTCACTATACAGGGTGGAAAATTTCAGGGGGGCAGTAAGGGGAAGTACCTTATCCGTTGCAGCTACACGAAAATGGTCTTAGGAGACTATCCATAATTTTTTATGGAATTTTGATCCTCATTCAAAGATTTTCAAAAAAATGTACAGTTAGCAAGAAAATAGCCATTTTACACAAGAACATTTTTTGATGCCAATCGATCCTGTTTTTAATACTGATCAAAAACTTCTATGGGACCAACCATCGTTAGAGTACTCAAAAAGTCACAATTTGCAAAAAACTTTTCCCGTACATTTTGTATGAAAATTTTACGCAAAAGCTTTTTAGTGACGGTTGAGATCTTTTTGTTGACTGAATAAAAAGATAAATTTAAAAACAATTCAAATTTGGAACTCGTTATTATTAAATTAAAAACAATCTTGACAGTTTGTTGCGTCAGAAAAACTCTGAGTGTGTTGTGAATTAACATCATCAAGTTATGTTAGTTAATAAAAAAAGAAAATTAATACGCCTTCTTTTTGATATGTGTAAAATTCTACGTGATCATTTGTCTTATATTTTATTTTTTCTATTTCAGTTACACAAATTCTTTACAAAATGTAAGGGAAAAGTTTTTTGCAATTTGTGACTTTTTGAGTACTCCAACGATGGTTGGTCCAATAGAAGTTTTTGATCAGTATTAGAAACAGGATCGATTGGCATCAAAAAATGTTTTTGTATAAAATGGCTATTTTCTTGCTAACTGTAATTTTTTTTGAAAATCTTTGAATGAGGATCAAAATTCCATAAAAAATTAGGGATAGTCTCCTAAGACCATTTTCGTGTAGCTTCAACGGATAAGGTACTTCCCCTTACTGCCCCGCTGAAAGTTTCCACCCTGTATACTTTCGAAAGTATAGGTTTTTTCTTGTTTTGCCAGTAATTATTTCGATCACACAAATCATTCAGCTCAGACATTCCAGCAACTGTTACACTATTGGATAACGACAAACATTTTAGTATATACTTATAGGCTAAATAAAGTCTGCGTATAAATAAAGGTGGTATACTCAATTCGCTTTGCATGACATGAATAGGTGTGCTTTTTATAAACCCTCCTATAATTCTTAAAGCCTGATTTTGGAGTTTGTCCAGTTTAGAAACATGACAATTGGCACTGCAATCATATAAAAAAGAGCCGTAGTCTATTCTGCTTCTAAAAAGTGCAATATACAATCGACGAATATGTTTGGTATGTATTCCCCAGGAGCTTCCCGCCAACATTTTTATAACATTCAGAAGTTTAGAGCACTTAACAGTAATTTCATTGATCTGTTTTCTCCATAAAAGGCTTCTATCTAACCACATACCCAAATATTTAACACATTCCGATGACGTTAGTTCTTGTCCGTATATTTTTATAGTTGGTTTAATTCTTCGCCTTCCTCTACTGAACACACAAAAGTTAGTTTTATTTACTGCAGCGCTATTCTCTAAGCAAAACAGCGTCGATCTCGACATTGAACTCACTCATAACTCGCAAACGAATGTAGACTTTATTACTAATCAAAAGTAGGTTGAAATTCGTTTGCAAGTTATGAGCGAGTTCAACGTCGAGTTCGACGCTGATTTGCTTAGAGAATAGCACTGCTGACAGGGATAGACCAAGCTCATCTAATAGTCCAATCACAGTATCTAATGCCTCTTGAATACATCTTTCACATTTTTTAATATCTTTGTTACTTACAAATAGGACAAAGTGTACATCTTGTAATCGATGACAAATTTTATGAGTAACTACATTAAATATTAGAGGAGAGAGAGGGTCGCCTTGGGCCAATCCTTTATTTGTATATCTTGTAATAATATTATCTTTATTATTTAAGTTAATTAGTAAATGTCTTTCACTGAGAAAACACCACATATATTTACATAGCTTCGAACCGACATTAAGAATGAATGAAGACAAGAATGTTGACGGCTACATCGATCGATACATTATTATAGGCATTTTCAATGTCCCAGAAACAAGCCACAGTAAGGATATTTTTTGTGAAGCTCAGCTGAATATGAGTCACCAATCGTGTTAGTGCATCTAAACAGGATTGCCCTTTTCTGAACCCTACGGTGGATGGTGCTAAGATCTTATTTTATTCGATGTACCATTCTAATCGTTTTAGGATCATCAAATGAAAGATTTTACACAAACAAGATAGTAGGGAGATGGGTCTTAATTTTATTTGGGAATGCCGATCGTTAGACGGACTACTATTTTTAGGGATCGGGATAATATTAATATTTCTCCATTGGACAGGTATTCTTCCATCAGTATATATTTTATTATATAAATTTAACAAGAAAAGTTTGACACTGTCTGGGGTGTGGTAAATCATTGAATAAGAAATATCATCATTTCCTGGCGCAGAGTCTTTTTTTTTAAACAACTATTAAGTTCCTGGAGTGAGAAGTCAGATTCCAGAAGGTGATTTCTTGATTTGAAAGCCGGTGCAGAGTTTACTACGTAGTCGGGGGATAGCGAATGTAAAAGTTCTTTTTGTTTTTCAACGGGTGCACACATCTTATTTTGCTTGTATCCTTTCATCCATTTAACGCGGTTCCACATTTCAGAAGCTGAAGTAGATTCATTAATAGAATCACAGAATTTATGCCAACTATCTGATTTAGCATTAGCAATCAGTTTTTGGGACATAAGTGTTTTATCTTTAAGTTTAGTTAGATTTTCCGGTGTTGGATTTCGACGAAAAGTAGAAAGTGCTAACCTACGTTCCGCAACGGCCTTGGACAACTCAGTATTCCAATAATTTTTAGGTTTAATTTTTTTGTTTGTATTTTTAGTATAAGGGATATGTTTATCAATTGCATAGGAAATTCCTTTAAGATAGTGATCGTACATAGTTTGCACATTATCAGAGTTATAATTGGTGAGATCAAAAGTATCGGATAAAGTTTTTTGATATTCCAACCAGTCGACATTTTTTAAATTGCGTTTTTTTATTGCATATTATATGTTTTCTATATTTATTGAAATTTTTATTACCAAATGATCACTTCCTAAGTTTTCATTCAATACTTGCCAATGAAGTTTTACTGCAAGGTCTGCCGATGCAAAGGATATGTCAGGTGATGTTTGTTGTAGTACACCATTTACTAATTTAACTCGCGTATGGTCACCATTATTTAGGGAAATAAAACCATTTTCCACCGAAGAGTCCATAATTTGTATACCTCTAGTATCTGACTTCACAGACCAGTTCGTGTGATGCCCGTTAAAATCCCCCGCAATTAAGGACTTTCTTTTGTTGAACATTGAAAATACAACATCCCAATCAGAAATATTAGTGTGAACTGACGATGGGCAGTATATTGACACTATATATTCTAGTTCCTTACAATTTACCAGCTTAACACAAACTACTTCAATGCCCGTATTACTTATATTGATTGGATGAATATGTGACTGAATAGATTTGTGTACAATGATAGCCACACCACCATAACCATCCCATCTATCTGTTCTATATATATTATAACCGCTTATGGACATATCGGATTCACTGTCAAGCCAAGATTCACTGATAATAGCAATATGAATATTTTCACGTGCTAAAAGATCTGAAAAACTAGTAAGTTTTGGACATAGGCTTTGTGAATTCCACTGAAATAAGTTGATATTCGAGTTAGCTTTATGGCATCTATCCATTAAAAATATTAACAAACTTTTCTAGGGTATCTCCTCCAAGTATAACATTAAGGGCAAACGACTTAATCGCATTAAAGATGATTTTACAAATACTTATACATTTGATCTCAAAACTAGTTTCTGCCATAATAACCTCTTTAATTTTCCAAAAAAGTTTCTTGATTTCAAACTTCTGTAATATATGTTCATTTCGTTGTCTTGGTAACTCTTCACTCTTCTGGTCACTTTCTTGGCTTTTCTCAAATTCCATAGGTTGTTCAAAAGGTTGATGTTCTTTTCTTTTCCTGGTCTTCTTTGAATTTTTCTTTTTTACTTCTTGAGTATTAGCTTCCATCAAACCATCACTTAGGTCCTCATTAACTTCTTCAGAATCTTCATTATGCCTTAGGCCTTTACTTAATACGCTACTGTATGATTTGGTGTTGTTATTTAAATTCAGTGGTGAAACCGTGGATACTTGAGTCAAGTTTACATGATGTGCAACATTACTTTCTTGTTTTTCTTCCATCAACAATTGTAGGGCTTTCCTATAGGCGATCTGTTTTTTACTCATAATGTATCGAATCTGTTTCTCTTTTAAGAAAAAAGGGCATTGCTTATCTAATGAAATGTGAGGTCCTTTACAGTTTATACATTTGACAGTTTTTGAATCGCATACTTTATGTTCGCCGCTACATCTTGGGCATAACATCTTTTTAGTTGGACAGAACTTTAGAGTATAGCCAAAATTCCAACATCCTGAGCATTGAGTGACAGGGAAGATGAAGGGTTCAACTTTGAAACTACATTCATATGCATAAATATTGGGTGGTAGAGTGTTACCTTTAGAACATATTCTTATGGATTCGCTATTTACCCATTTACCATTTTCATCCAGCCGCTTCAGTCTTCTAATAGATATGATCTCGGTGTTTGACTGCAATATTTCGACCAAATTCTCTTCGCTTAAATCAAGGTCTACTCCTTTAACTACTCCAAATGTCATCGATAGTTCATTTATCATTTGACATCTAAAGTCGAGTTCTTTGAACTTATCGGATTTAATTAATTTCATGGCGTCTTCTCGGTTTTTGAATTGCACCAATATCCGGTTGGGGCCCTTATATTTAATTTTATTAATATCTTTAATATTATCCGATTGAAGGAGTTTAGCCATTGCGATAGGTTTAGGTAAACTTACAAGTGATGTAACACAGACCTCGTGAATTACGAAACGGTCACTGGGTGCATTTTTTCCAAGACACGGTGTATTGTCATCTTTTGATGTAGTTGAAAGACTTCTCAACAACCGTTTAGGTTTCCTTCTACTCACAGTTATGAATCCGTCACTTTCAATGCTATCATCATCCCGTTCCTTCTTTTTCTCGGCAGACTTTTCCAATTCATTATTTATTGATACCGTTGACTCGGTATTTTGGGTAATTTCACTAAGTTCCCGTTCACATTTTTCAATAATATCCGAATCACTCATTTCTTCTTCACTTTTGTTCTCGTCCATGATAACAACTAAACTTCGCAAGAGATGTGGGTAGACGTAAAAAAACTAACCACTCGCTACGCTCGGCCAGCACCCGTCCGTCCCGAACGGTCGCTCGCGTCGCACTGAGAAGTGTTTCTTAACCAGGCGATTATTCAAAAGCAAACGGCCTATGAGATCAGAAAATTACATGACATAAGTAAGGCATGCATGCATGCCATACAGAATTTAGGAGTGGACACGACATCATGGGGCCCACTATTAGTACACCTCTTATCAAAGAAGCTAGATACATAAACCTATAGAGATTATCAGGAGGCTAGAGAAAATCCACGTGAGTTAGCTAAGATAGAGGATCTTTTCTCATTTTTAGAACTCAAATTTACAGCGTTGGAGCCTATTCGGAAAAGGGAAGATTTGACAATGCAAAAGGTACCGAAAATGTTGCCTAAATTTGATAAAAAATATCAAAATTTGTCTCAAAAGAATACGTTTCCGCGAGCATATTATACCAACTTTAAAAGTGACAAATGTTCATTGTGCAATGTCGAGCACGCATTGCATCAGTGCAAACGGTTTGCAAGTATGTCATCGGAAGTTAAATTAAATTATATTGCGAAACATGACATATGTCAGAATTGCCTCTATCGACACGAAAAAGGTATTTGCAATTCCAACAAACGCTGCAAAATTTGCAATAAGGCCCATAATTCGTTGCTACATGAAGCGTTTAACGAATTACCGACGTCATCAAATATAAACGTTTCATCATCACGCCCAGTTAATTATAATAAAAATGCAAATCATGTTGACAGCGAAAACGATGAAATGTTATTGACAACAGTACAGATTAAAGTAAGAGCAGCCGATGGTACCCATATGACATTCCGGGCTTTGCTGGATTAAGGTTCTCAAATCACTTTGATCACGGAAAATGCAGCACAACTTTTAGGCCTCCGTCGGCAACATGTTAACGCTTCAGTGTGTGGCGTTGGCATCGCACCTAAGAAGGGCAAGGGCAGAATTTATCTTAATTGTAAATCCATTTACAACGATTATGAGTTCGGAACTGAAGCTCTTATTATGACAAAGGTTATTAATAATCTCCCAAACACATCGTTTGAAAAGAAAAATTATTCTCATTTACAAAATATTCAATTGGCCGATCCAGAGTATCATATTTCAAGACCTATTGACATACTACTCGATGTGAAGGTGTATTCAGAGATAATTATGAATAGATTATTGCGAGGCTCAGTACAACAACCTATCGCCCAGCAAACTAAATTGGGTTGGATCTTGTCAGGAAACATCAATTTTTCAAGGTTCAACTGCCACGTGGTTGTGAATAATGAAGATATGTCAAGATTTTGGGAGATGGAAGAGGTGTCTGAGAGGAGTGCATTGACAGAAAGAGAGCAATGGTGTGAAGATTTCTTTTTGTCAACAACTAGCAGATTGCAAAATGGGCGTTACGAAGTACGCATGCCAATGATAGAAAATTTTGAACAGCATCTGGGTCCATCAAAACCAAAAGCCGTGGCTCAATTCAAGAATTTGGAAACTAGGCTAGCCAAGAATGACAAACTACGTGACAGCTACCACAACTTTATAGAGGAGTACATAGCCCTTGGCCACATGAAGAAATGCGTGACAAAAAAAGATCCTCATTGTTTCTTGCCTCACCATGACATACATAAAGAAGATTTCACTATGACCAAGTTACGTGTGGTCTTCAATGCTTCGTCCAAAACAAAGTCAGGGTATAGTCTCAATGACCTGATGGAGTGTGGACCGAAGCTGCATAATGACATACAAGGCTTATTGATGAACTGGCGAACTTTTAGACATGTTTACGTTGCAGATTGTGAAAAAATGTATCGAATGATCATGGTTCACGAAGACGACCAGCATCTTCAAAAAATTGTCTGGAGGAGTGGGTCTTCTATAGAAGAATTCCAGTTATGTACATTGACATATGGTACTAAGGTGGTACCTTTTTTGGCCTTACGAACTCTGCAAAAACTAGCCGAAGATGAAAAAGAAAGATACCCATTAGCATCAAAAGTAGTATTGAAAAATGTTTACGTTGACGACTTATTAGCAGGAAATAATAATATTGACATAGCGAGACAGACCCAAATTCAATTAATTGACACGTTAAAAGGTGCAGGCATCAATTTACGTAAATGGTCCAGCAACACGCCAGAATTACTAGATCATCTGACTCCAGATCTATTAAACATGACAAGCATTGATTTCAAATGTGCACATTCAACGAAAACGCTCGGACTTAAGTGGCAGCCAACATCTGACTCATTTATATTCGAAAATAAAATAAATTATAATACAAATGACAAATACACAAACCGCATGATGTTATCCGATATGTCCATGTTATTTGATCCTTTAGGTTGGTTAGCACCTATTACCATCAAAACAAAAATATTGTTTCAAAAAGTCTGGAATACCGGGATAGGTTGGGATGATCAGATTCCCACGGACATCAAGCAGGAATGGATCAAATTACGAGACGATTTAAAAAACATTGACATTATTACCTGCAAAAACAAAACTCGCACCTGCAAAAAAGCCTGTGACATTACCGCGTTTAGAGCTTTGTGCTGCAGTTTTATTGACAAAATTGATAAACAAAATAATATTATCGATACCTGACAACATGACAGTGGTGGTTTATGGATGGACAGATTCCATGGTAGTGCTGGGGTGGCTTCAGGGTGACGGGTCTAGATGGAAGGCCTTTGTCGCTAACCGTGTAAGTGAGATTATTGACATAATACCGGCTTCACAGTGGAGACATGTAAAGTCCGAAGAAAACGCAGCTGATTGCGCTACCAGGGGTCTCCAACCGTCGCAGCTGATCGATAATAAGTTGTGGTGGAATGGACCCTTATGGTTAAAAAATGACATTCATATAGAGATACCAAATATTGACCCTCCAAATGTAGAAAGAAAGAACGTTAAATTAGCATGTGCAATTCATTTAATTACGTCGTCTATTATAATTGAGTTATTAAATAAAAACAGCTCGATAACGCGGGTTCTAAGAATCATATGTTGGGTATCACGTTTCATACAGCGCACGCGACGAAACAATAACATTGTATCAAGTGAGCATCTGACTGCGAACGAAATACGTGCGTCTTTACAAATGATAATTAAAGTTGTACAAGCGCAACATTTTGGCGATATCATAATTAGGTTAATGAAAAATAAGCCTATTTCCTCGAAGAGCTCCCTATTGACATTACATCCATTTTTGGACAAAAATGAAATTTTGAGAGTTGGTGGGAAATTGCAAAATTCTAACTTGACATATGACAAAAACATCCAATCATATTGCCAAATGACTCTCACTTAACAATGCTCATCATTGACGAAGCCCACACAGGCACTCTTCATGGAGGCGCTACTCTGACACTAGCGTATACCCGCTATAACTACTGGATCATATCTGGTAATAGAGCAGTTAAGAAACGGATTCGACAATGCGTCAAATGTAGACGACATAATCCACAAAGCCCACAACAAATAATGGCTAACTTACCGGAGCCACGAGTGACACCGTCCCGTCCTTTTACTCATACTGGCGTGGACTTTACAGGCTATGTGGATATTAAAGCTAACAAGGGCAGAGGCATAAAGACCTTGAAGGGTTACATAGCCGTCTTCGTCTGTTTTGCTACTAAGGCCATGCATTTGGAACTTGTGACTGACTTGAGTAGTTCATCATTTTTAGCTGCATTTCAACGCATGTGTGCGCGTCGTGGAGTGCCAAAACACATGTACTCGGACAACGGCACGAATTTTGTCGGTGCATCCCGAATTCTAGATAGACGATACAAAGAAGCCTTAAGCGTTATCAACACCGAGTTCTTAAATGACGTCAGCCATATGGGCGTAACTTGGCATTTCAATGCTCCAGCATGGCCAAGTGCAGGTGGTTTTTGGGAAGCTGGCGTAAAAAGCGTTAAGCACCACCTCAAACGCATAATTGGAGAGCAAAAGTTGACATTCGATGAGTTCTATACGTTGCTAGCACAGATAGAAGCATGCGTTAACTCCAGGCCGCTGTACGCACTGACAGAAAATATAGAAGAAGAAGTTTTGACACCTGGACATTTCTTGGTGGGAGGTCCATTATTATCTACGCCTCTAGAAGATCCCGAGGAACCTAGATATCTCCATACTCGTTGGCAGCTAGTAGAGAAAATGCATAAATAATTTTGGAATAAATGGTCTAAAGAATATCTGCACCGCTTACAAACTCGCAGCAAATGACATCACAGCAAGCCAAATCTGAAAATTAATGACATTGTCCTGGTAAATGAAGAAAACATACCGCCGTCGAAATGGGCCCTAGGAAAAATTACGGAATTACATGCAGGGAAAGATGGATCCGTTCGCGTAGTGACATTAAAAACAAAGAATGGATTCTTAAAACGACCTATCCTAAAACTGACACCCTTACCTGTGTGCCCCGATGATGACGCCCTACCTAAACCTAGCGAGCATAAAAATGACAGCGAAAATACTCAAAAGCCCAACCGTAAACCTAGAAATCGCAAGAAACCGAACTTTTACGTTGCTGTACTGACGCTGCTTATGACATTTATAGCCCCGTCTCTGCAACAAAGTTTTAATATAACGCAATTTAATACAAACAACACTCTTTACTTTGACAAAATGGCTGACATGAGAATTGTTCAAGATCAATGGAAGATGGTAGTTTACTACAATATGACAAAATACTGGCAAAACATGGCTGACATTCAAAATTCCGTTTATCATTTGAAACAATTAGGCAATAATGACAGTAAGTTTATACCAATCATATCACAGTTTGAACATGAATTAAACGAAATAAATTATTACAATGAGTTACTGCAAACAAGGAATCCGATACGTGTGAAGAGAGGGCTAATAAATGGCATAGGAAACATTGCAAACACCTTATTTGGCGTTCTAGATGACAAATTCGTGGAGCAATACGAGAATGACATTATTACGATTCAAAACAATGAAGGTCACCTATTGAAAATGATTCGAAACCAGACGTCTATTCTTGAGGCCGAAAACAACATCTTGAAACGTAATGAAGCTATCATGAATACTCACTTCCAGTATATTAACGAACATCTAAAGAATATGACGTTGGCGATTAATGAAGTGCGTCAATCCGAAAATCAGCAAATGCAAGCTCTCTCTATTATAACAACGGCGCAGATGTAATTTTGTCTAATTTAAGAAGAGTACAGGAAATACGATTAAAAGGCGGCTAAGAGGCGGTTTTCAGTGTCACCGTGTGGCAGCACAACAGTTGTACCAATGTCCATGCTAAGACGCGGGCCAATCACAGCGCAGTACAACACGATCTCTGTATATATACTATAGAATGTTTGTATTACTTAAGCTTGTAAGTTTCATATTGTTTGTCATAGCATGTTTTAGTACTTTAGTAAGTTACGTTTTGTAAATTAATATTCTGCTACAATAACCACGTGTATCATTACTGAACCTAAGCAAGACCCTCAGTAATATTGGTGACCTGCGACAGAAAAATAGAAGAACACAATGTCTGAAGAGCATAAAGCCACTCAAGAGCCAACTCCAGAAGTAGCTACGGTGTCCCTTCAAGCCCGCATTCCATAGTTTTGGCGAGAAAATCCGCGCTTATGGGTCGCTCAATTTGAAGCCGTCGTCGCTGCGCATAAGTTTGGTGAAGAATAGAAATACAACCTGGTGATACCGGTACTGGAACGAGTGGACATCGAACAAATTAGTGACATCATAATCAAGCCACCGTCGACTGGAAAATTCACAGTACTGAAGAACAGACTTATCTCCAAGTACCAAGAATCGGAAAATCGTCAAATTCAAAAGCTGATCAGCGGCCAAGAGCTCGGCGACCAGAAGCCAACGCAATTGTTAAGGAAGATGCGAGACCTCGGCGGCATTATGTTTCAAGACGATGCGCTCAAGGTCATGTGGATGGGCCACCTCCCCGCCCAAGCCCGCGCCGTGCTATCCGTCAACAATGAATCATCTCTCGACGGCCTCGAGGCGATGGCAGACAAGATGATGGAGCACACAGAGAGCACGATAGCTGTTGTCTCAGCCACAAGGAACATTGATTCGACGATGGCAAGCCCTCAATTTGGTTTTTTAACGAAACAAATTGAAAAGTTATCACTTGAAATCACCGAACTACGCTCCAGTCGCACGCCGTATCGCCGTCCCTTTCACTCACAACATCGTCGCTCCCGCTCTCACTTGAAGACACCGGGTGTCGCAAACTGGGAATGCTACTACCACCATCGCTACGGTGACCTACCGCAGACGACGACTCAGATAAGCGGTCTAGCTATAGTAGACTTGCACCACAGAAGACTCATCGATAACGTCACCCAACTCTCCGTCAACACTGACTGATGTGTGATTGTCGATGGATTAGGGTTAGTCTTAGTTGTACACAAGTCTGAATAAGACTTTATATTTACATTTGTTATTTGTAACAGATTTATAGTTTTATATTCATACTTGTTAAGATATGTACATGCATCATTTCATATTTACATGGGGTTGTGTTGTGATTAATGAAATTGTATTTACATTTTTATTTTAAAGACAGTTTGTTATTGGCCTAAAACGGTCTTTTCAAGGGCCCTATTTTAATGCTCAAGTTGCAATGTTTTACATTGTATTTAAAAGCTATACCAGGCTATACTAAGGTAACTCATAGAGTTTAGAAACTCATAAGTAATGGGTAATGGATAAACAGAAACTTGAAATAATCGCTGGAACGTGCCTTGGCCGGTTTCAGCGCTAGGAGTTACGTACTACGTTAAAATAGTTCTGTTTAATGGCCATAAGAAACCACTCAGATAAAATAGCCACAGTCTAAGGTGCGCAACATTTATCAGTTATTAATAATGTTAGTTTTCATTGATGGCAGCCCATTCAAACATTGATGAAACTCACAAATGCGAGTACCTAATTAATGGTAGAAGTGGCCGACGCGCTGTCGAGGATCGAAAAAATACATTAACATACGTCGACAATAGATTACAACAAATTAGCACAAGACCAAGGCTCTGACGAAGAACTAAGAACACTAAAAATGAAAAAGCATCTCAAGTTCGCATCTATTACGCTGCCCGACGCCGAACAACCAATCACATGCGAGATACATACGCCGCATATTCGTCCATACCTACCGCAAGCTTATCGTTACGCTGCATTCAAAGCGCAACACAAACTAAGCCACCCGGGAGTCAGAACAACAAGAAAAATTATGAAGACGAAATTCTTTTGGCCTGTAATCAACAAAGATGTTGGAAACTGGACAAGGTCGTGCATCGGGTGTCAACGCGCAAAAGTACACCGACACGTTATCAGCCCTCTCGGCGAGTTTCCGCAATCAAAGAGATTCGAGCACATCGTTGGGCCGTTACCGCCATCGCACGAATACCGATACCTACTAACAATAATCGACCGTTGTGGCCAAAAGCTATACCTACCGCGACATATTAGCGGGAACGGTCGCGAAGGCGATCTACGAAGGCTGGATTATGAGATTCGGATGCCCACTACGCGTCACGACGGATCAAGGACGCCAGTTCGAGTCTTCGCTATTCAACTCACTCATGAAGATGTGTGGTGTCTCCCGCATAAGAACTACTGCATTTCACCCGCAAGCAAACGGGAAAGCTTATGGCTAAGAGCGCACGGGCAAACTGGAGCGAAGAACTACAAACTGTATTACTCGGACTTCCAACAGATATACGCGGAGACAGCAACGTGAGCCCAGCGCTGATGACGAACGGAGCAACGATCCGAGTTCCATCAGATTTTTTCGTACCTACAAAGTCGAAGATTGAAGACGCCTTTGTTCGCCGACTCGCTGAAACAATGTCAACGATAACACCTGTCAAGAAATCGCACACGTCGAGTCAACGCACGTTCATTTATAAGGACTTAGCAACGTGCAGCCATGTTATCGTGCGCAACGATACCGTCCGAGGCTCGCTAGTACCTCCATACGACGGTCCATTCGAAGTACTTCACCGTGCGGACAAGCATTTCAAGCTACAACTACCACTGCGCACGGCGACGGTGTCAATCGACAGACTGAAGCCGGCGCATCTGTACAACGAAGCCACAACGGCAGAGCCTCATAGCAACACTCCGCCTACGGTACCAGCTCCACCTCCATCGTCACCTCCGGCTGCGAGCAAGTCATACACAACAAGATCTGGATGCACAATCAAGCCAAGCGTACGCTTTGCTTAAGGGGGAGTACTGTGGCAGCACAACAGTTGTACCAATGTCCATACTAAGACGCGGGCCAATCACAGCGCAGTACAACTCGATCTCTGTATATATACTATAGAATGTTTGTATTACTTAAGCTTGTAAGTTTCATATTGTTTGTCATAGCATGTTTTAATACTTTAGTAAGTTACGTTTTGTAAATAAATATTCTTCTTCTCTACACTAACCACGTGTATCATTACTGAACCTAAGCAAGACCCTCAGGAAGGAAGACAGGAAATTCACTTCAAAAAGAAAAAAAGGAGCCAGATCTATCTACATCTTTAATACCTACGTTATACGTAATATTAAAGATGTAGATGATCTGGATCATAGCACCTCTCGGCGTTACTGTTATTGATATGTACTTGATTTTTAAATTAATAAATAATGAAAGTAAGCTCTCTGTGACCGTTTCGCCTGCCCCTACCAGATAGTCGGCGAGGGCGCGAACGGCCCCACGACGCCGGCCGCAGACAAGATCCTGCGCGAGCGCAATGTGCTGCAGCTGCCCGACCTGCTGGCCAACGCCAGCGGCGTCACCGCCTGCTATTTCGAGTACCTCAAGAACATCCAACACGTCAGCTTCGGAAAGCTCAACATCAAGTTCTGGCATGACTCCAACACCGCGCTGCTAGGTATATCATATGCAAGCATATACATACATCACTGTCATCAGTGCCCAGGGGGGCAATTTTTTAATCTCATCTCATCATCATCAGCTCATTATATGTCCCCATTGTTGGGTCACGAGCCTTCCCTATGTATGCATCATGAGGGGATTTGCCATAATCGCCACGCTTGGCAGGCGGGTTGGCGATCGCAGTAGTTGAGAGTTAACCTCAGAGAGATGCTGCTGCCCATCCTCTGGAATGGTCCCTTAGTCGGCTTTTACGACACCCACGGGAAGAATTGGGGTGGTGCAATTCTTTATCTCCGGCACCACACAGGGAATTGGTGGTTGTTAACGTCTGCTAATGCAGCCGGGACTAACAGCTTAACGTGCCTTCCGAAGCACGGAGGAGCTCGAGATGATCAATTTTTGGTCACCCATCCGAAGATCGGCCTTTGCGAAAGTTGCATAACTTCAGCAATTGCAAACCGAGCACATTAATCTCATCTGTGATCTCTAAATTAAAAGTAACATGAAATACACTGTGAAGTATAATAACTTTTCCATTTTTACAGTTTGAGTTTTATCTTATATTTTATATTTACTCATGTGTGATAGATATCATAGCGTGATATCATAAGCCATTGGTTCAAAAATCACCCTCCGGTCTATTACACCTTAATCACAAAATGCCTGATATCGGTACGCCACAATCTCACAATAACTGAAATCAATAAGACTAAATTTCAAAATGGCTCTGTCCCGTAATGCCTAAAATTTTAAATGTATTGATCCTAGAATGACTGAATCACACGATCACATTATAATATACATGTAGGTAATCAAACCTTCTTAATACACTTTTCTTTACACTTGACAATGCAACTCATTTATAAAGATAAAAAACAAGTGACTTTCTATGATATCAACAGAAATATTTTCTTTCAAGTTTTCAAGGTTGAAAAAAATGGAGCCGAAATGTTATTCATCTTATGTTAGGTTTTCTGAAGAAAAAATAAAATTGGCAACTAAATTTTTTTGGAAATATGTAAAATCTAAAAGGAAAAATCAATCTAGCTATCCTAATCTAATGCAATATAATAATAGTTCTCTAAATAATCAACATGATATTTGTAACGCCTTCAATGATTATTTCTGTAGAAATTTTAGCCAACCTTTACATAATTATACTGAATTTTCTGAGAATTGCGCCCCATGCTATGACGTCATTAGTGACATAGATATCTCCGCAGCAGACATGAGTAAATTACTTGAAAATCTTGATTGCTCAAAAGGAGCTGGTTTCGATGAGATTCCTGCTTATTTCTTTTATAAATGTTCGAATTCACTAGCGGGCCCTATCACTATATTATTCAATAGATGTTTTAATGAAGGATACTTTCCTAAAATCTGGAAAACGGCTAACATTGTGCCAGTTCATAAAAAGGGAACCAAAACTGCTATCGAGAACTATAGGCCAATATCAATCCTTAATGTGCTCAGTAAGTTGATGGAGAGAGTGGTTCACCTTCGCATATATCCGTTTATCATTCGACACATTCCTTTGCAGCAACATGGTTTTGTACGTGGCCGCTCGACGAACACAAATCTATCAATTTTTGTTAATAATGTACTCTGCGGGATGGATAGTGGCTATCAAATAGACGTCATATACACTGATTTTGAAAAGGCGTTTGACCGCGTAGATCATATTATCCTTCTACGTAAGCTCCAAGAGTTGGGAATTCGTGGAAGTCTTCTTCGTTGGGTTGAATCGTATCTACGGAATCGTTCACAGGCTGTAGTTGTGGCTGGACATCGCTCTGACTTCGTGCAAGTCCCGTCTGGAGTCCCTCAGGGCTCAATCCTGGGGCCTTTGTTGTACGCATCGTATTTATATGATGTGGGAAACTGTTTTCGATTTGCTAAATTCCTGATGTATGCGGATGATACAAAGATTTATGCACATATAAAAACTATTGAAGATGCTATGAAGCTTCAAGGTGATCTAAATCAGTTGTGCAAATATTATCATGATAATCGTATCGGAGTGAACGTTGCTAAATGTTTTCAGATTAGTTTCACACGTAAAAGAAACATACTAACTCACCAGTACAGTCTTGATAACGTGCCTTTAAAACGCACTAACGTCATTAAATATCTAGGGGTCATTTTTGACTCCAAAATGTTGATGTCTGATCACATAAATGCTATGGTCACCAAAGCGTACAAGAATTTGGGTTTTGTCTTGCGTGTCAGTCGTCCCTTTTCGGATACTGATTGCATTAAGGTCTTATACTTTTCATACGTCCGCAGTATTTTAGAATACTGCAGCAACGTGTGGAACCCTAATTACATGACATATATCGAATCAATTGAACGTTTACAATGCAGGTTTATAAAAGCATTAAATTATCGGACTCAGCACAAGAAAATCAACTACGAGGAATCGTGTACGTTTCATAAGATAATGCAGCTCAAAGATCGCCGTACTCTCCTTGAGATGTTTTACTTACACGATGTCTGTAATGATAAGATTGATTGTTCTGAGTTATTATCTCTCTTTCTGCAAATTAGAACACCGACAAAGCGCACTAGACATACCCCTCTTTTTCATGTACCACTTAGCCACTCTAACTACGCTCAAAATTCAATTATTTACCGTTCACTTAATAGTTATAACAAAACTTTTTCGTCTGTCGATATGTTTCACCTTAGTAAACCATCTTTTAAAAAACAAAGGAGATGTTTAATTTTGTATGGAGAAAATGCCAACACCTTGTACATAATACCAAAATGTAGCTTATGCATGGAATAAGCTTATTCAAAATGATTTTCTTCAAATAAATGAATAGTTTTTACGTAAGAAGTATTTTAAATAACAAATAATGGCAAGTTTCGTGATCGCAGGGGGTAATGGTGGTATTCTGTCAATGTCATGTCATGTCAAGTAGCTGTCATAACAAAAGTACTTACCGTATGAATGAAAATTGTTAATGTTAATAAATTAACTTACTTCTGGCTATTACTTTTATAACTTGTAGGTAGAGTAGAGTTAAACTTAAGCTATTAAGTGCTAGATTTCAGCTTTTTATTACCTACTGCCATGTCGCATAGCTGTGAAAGAATACTACCACCCACTCTCCTTCCTTAGTTAGGCGTCATAAAAGGCGACTAACGGACTAAAGACTGCACATACATCCAACATCATAGAGCGGTGCACGCTGAGAACATGTGCAGTCGCTATTTGGTGAAAAGTGGACTATGGCAGAGGACTGCTTTTGATGTCCTCATTGCCTAGTGTCTGACAATGACAAACCCTTCGGGGATAATAGTCGTGATTATATGTATGTATTACCTACTGCTGCACCTACACATAACAGAACAGCAGCTAACCTCGATTGAACTCTATGTACTTACATCAAATCAAATCTTAATGTACATTAGAGAAAACACACAACATACTCGTCCTATTGTAGTAACATGCAGTGAATAATCAACTACCTAGTAAACACACTTAAGTAGGTAGGGAAGGTAACTGGTAGTGATGAAATAAAACAGTTTTATGAAGTTTTATATTTTTATTTATTTCAATTTGACTTCATTCACTCGCTCCAGCAACATTTTTAGATGGCATTCACAAGAATGCCATCTAAAAATGTTGCTGGAGCTGTTATATTTTCTTCGTGACGGGCCCATCCCAGAAACCAAATAATTGTCATAACATGAGCGCATGTTCCAACAGTTCTTTTACCACATATGCAACTACAGTAATACCCTTTTATTACATCTTCCCATTCATTACCTTGTGTTGCTAAGAGGATATATGTGTAATATATTTTTTGACTAAAATGGCGAGATTTTATACGTCCTCTTAGCAACACAGTCAGTCATGTGATGACAATTCTGGTATGTTAGTAACTTCTAAATCAGTTGATATCTCCACCACGAATGATCCATGTTGTCTCAAATGTTCGCCATAATACGATCTCGCTTGTTTTATTTGGTAGATACCCAGAGCAAATAGTGTGAGATCACTCATGGTCATTCGTGGGAAGATACTTAATTGCTCATTTTCTTCATTTATTCTGTAAAAATGGGCCCGCCGACGGTTAACATTATTTAAGATTATATATTCTGCTAAATAATTAGGCAACAAAATTCTGGATTTTGCTCTTTCCAAAATTATTTGAGCATCTGGCCGGTTCACAAGCACTTTATGGAAAGCATTTATTATTGCGGCACTAATCCTAAAGTCGTCCATTAGATGCCTTGAAGCCACATTAAAATATTCATTACGTAATAATCTAAAGTCACGTTTAAATCTGCCATTTACCACTTCAACTACCCATCTACATAACGTCACACATCTTGATTTGTTTGCTATAAGGGTGGATAATTGGTTTTCTCCTTCTTCTAATGTTTCTGGCTTATACACTGCATAATTTAGTGATTCCAGCAGAGGCAGAGCATCACGAAAGCCCCGGTCTAAAATGAAAATATCTTGAGGTCTGAAAAAGTTTCTTAATTCCGCATTTTCATCTTGGAAAAGGGCTTTCGTGATGTCTGCATCTGATGTTGTTGCTGGATATGGCCCCAAAGCATCTATTATATATCCGTCAGTAGCGACAATTAAAAATGGTTTAACCAAGTTTCTATACTTGTGTATACTGTAAGTTTTTTTTTGAAAGAGATAATTAGACGACTTTTGGACGTATATATATGTACCATCACAGATGACAATTGGTTTTCTCTCTGCACTAGGATTTCCGAATAACCCTTCGGGTATCAAAAGATTTCGATTTATAAGGTCACCTCTACTTATGTGGTTAATACCTAAATGTAACGGTACAAAGTCATTTTTTAAAGCTTCTCTAGCTTTTTTTAATAATATTGTCACTAGAGCTTTACTTATTTGAAACAGAGAAGCTATTCTGTCGTGTGACTCCCCTGTTCGAGACTTAATTAGGTAAAGCCCTAGTGCCAAATGTGGACGCTTACATGATTCTTGTAAACTAGGTATTTGTCTTAATATTGATTCATAATTGGATTTCGTGACTCCAGTCCAAAAATGAAAAATATTGTCGTGAACCAATCTATAATTTTTAAAGTTAATTGGTATTCCACTGGCATCCTCTGCCTCTGTGGATAGTCTCAGTAAAGATTGCACTTCATTTTTAGTAAAGGAGTCACTTAATTCGAATTGGTCTAAAATGTCCCAGTTATATACTGTGCTATGCATTTGACAGATCTTTGCATCTTCTGTTACAAACACTTTTTTCGATTGGAGGATTCTCTTCTTTAAACATAGAGGCACATTCAATCGTTCTGGTTCTGTGCAACCTGGTACAAAGCAGTGTGCACTTGAATGTGTCGTATGAGTGAACTCATCTAATTGCATAGTTGTTTCTGGTACTGCGATAATATTGGGGTTCTCTCGTAACTCCTGGACCATTCTCCAGCACCCCATACAAACTAATGCATCCGCTGGAATCTGAAAACACAAAATTATTACCATATCTATCTATACTATTATAAAACACTGAAGATATTTTCGAAAAACTAATAGGGATCGACTATTTAGTGGATTCTGAGCTAAAAACGATATTTTTGTCACCCGTATATTAGAACGAAGATATGGCCCATAGTGTAACAAGGCAATTATATAAAAAGAATTTTGATAAATGAAACTACTTACTTCTCTTGAAAACATTCTTTCTGAGATTATATTTCTCTCAGGACCATCTCCCAGAATATGTGTCCGTCTGTGAAGCAAAGATGATCTGCACCACACGCAAACATTTCTATTATACGTGATTGCTTCATCCTCGCTCCTATCAACAATTCCTTCCTCTATTTGCCTCACAGGATTGTTTGCAGCTTGTCTGCAAATATTTCGCTGAGCAGCAACCCAACAAGCATAGCAAACACGTCCATTATTAGGTATCTGTTAACAAAGAAATCATAAAATGTAAAGTAATTTTTTTTAATTAGATCACTCACTTGTATTTCTTGATAATAAAACTATGAAAAGATACCTGTCTTGGACTAATTCTTCTCGCGATTTCATTTCTTTCGGGACCTTCTGACAATGCATGTGATCTTCTCTGAATTAAAGACCTTCTGCACCATACACAGGCATTTGAGTCCTGTGATGCCAAAGTTCTAGGAGGCCTGGGATTTGGACCCTCATTTTGACTAACGAGGCCACTAAAGTAGACCCAGCATGCATAACATACTAATCCTCCTTCAGGAATCTACAAAAAAGATTGTAATTGAAATCAGTAATTCATAAAAAAATCTTCACTTTAATTATTACTTCAACATGAATTTGTATTATGTATTAAAAGTTAATCAATACCTGTCTAGGATAAATTCTAGCAGCAATAAGTTCTCTCTGAGGTCCTTCTGAGATAGAACGTGTTCGTCTTTGAAACAATGCTGATCTGCACCAAACGCAAACATGTTCTCGGTGGCTAGAAGCTTCATTTTCAGTTGATGACATTCCTACTTCTAGTATTGCGAAACATGGATGACAAACTATGCCATCAGTGTCAACCTAAAATACAAAAGTTTGTTTTAAACTAATATTTATTTTGTCTTCTTGTGAAGAATGTGTTAGGTTCTAATTATTAGGTAAATAAAAATGTAACAAAAATAGTTTTACATAAATACTACATGCAATAACAACTAACCTCATGTCCAACATGTTGTTCCAAGATCATTAGTAATTCTATCCCCAGATTAGATGCGAGATAATGGTTTTCCGAACACACATCTATCTGTCCATCACACATCACACAAAAAGAAGACATTGTTTGTTGGCTGAAATAGATATTTTATTTAGTTTATTGTATTTTACTTTGATTATAGTTATTTCAATAGAGCACTGTAAATATTTGAGATCAATTCCATTACTGTCATAGATAACTGAGTTGGTTCGGAATCTTATTCCTCGAAAAGAAGTGTTTAAAGCATTTTATTAATTCTCTGGTAAATGCCTAATTAAAATACGAAAAACTCACCTGAAAACAACGAATGTAGTAGCAACAATGCAATGGTATCAACAGTAGCAGGGTCAAATGCAAATCGAAGTCCGGGATAGCAGGCAGAAGTCAACAAGTGAGGCAGCAAACGGAAGTCCAGGATAGCAGGCAGAAGTCAACAAGTGAGGCAGTAAACGGTAGCAGGTAATCGGTCCAAATCAGAATTTAAAAACAGCACAGCACAAAAACACAACGACTCAGAATCCACGTAAAAACGGAATGAAAACAAAACACCGGTTTTTTTTAAATCATGGTGACAGTTGCACTTTTAATTACGTTCTTTACAGCTTTGGACACTTGTGTTTAATCTCAGAAAGACATCTCAAGTTGCCAGGTTATTAAAAATTATGTTTCATTTTTTTATTCTTACGCAAAAATGGTAAAGCATATCGGAATATTAAATATATCAACTAAATACATGTATTTTATACTATTTTTTGAGTAGGTGTACATGGTCCTGGCAAAAAAATAAACATCTCCTTTCAACTATATTAGTAAATTCATAGGCTCACACTACACACCTACAATTCACACTAAGACTTCTGAATTGCCCCTGCCTGTCGGGCGGATGATAAAGAGCACCCACAAGCATATTATACGCACATCCATGCACTCTCATGCACCACATCTAATATAAATTTTTTCACTACATTACACACACACACACACGCACGCACGCACACACACACACACACACACACACACACACACACACACACATACACACACACACACACACACACACACACACACACACACACACACACACACACACACACACACACACACACACACTGCTCGGTGCATACCACTGTTTACTGTTTTTTTTGTTTTATTTTTATTGTTATTATTATTTTATTTTTTTTGTATTGAATCCTGCCCTTTTAATTTATTTGTTTTGTAAATTGTTTTTGCTTTTTCTAAATTATTGTGTTATCTGTCTGTTTTGCTTTCACTTTCGCTTAAGCGACATATTAAATATATTGTGTTACAAAGTAAGAATCTGTAATTGGCAGTAGGTTAAGTATACAATGTAATAAATTAGTTTATAAAGTGCTGTTGATTCTATGTTCATAAATAAAAAAAAAAAAAAAAAAATACAATATGAAAGGAGCGTCCTCACTGAGAGCATTCTTACCCGAGAATTATTTTGTAAACGAGTAATCGCCAGCGAGCAACGAGTTCTGCCCAGCGAACTAAACATTCACTTTCGTTCAAAACTATGAACGCTCGAGTCGGACATCCGAGCTTGGAGCATTCGAATACTAAATGTCATTAATATACATTTAAATTTTGTTATAATAAATTGACATTGATAAAAACACGATAATACGATAAACCAAGAAGGTCACGATCAAGGAACTGTTACTTGCTTACAAGTGGCCAGTGTGATATTCCTCAGGCGGTCCAATCTTAATACAAATTTTTAGGGTCAGCAGTGAGTTTAGGACGATAAAATTATGAAGCCACTCAACTGTTACAATATTGCATTATATTGAGTGATTTTAAATTTTCCCGTATTATAATCGCATTCCTACCAATACAAAAGTACATCTGCTAATTATGCTAGATGTCGCCAGTGATGATCTTACCAGACCATGCTTTGAAATCTACTAGTATCGTAGTTTTTTATAAATGCAATATGCTTACTTATTAACGCACATTTATATTTCAAGGTTTTGTTTAAACTAATTAGTGTTACGGTTTTCTTGACAAATGCGAAGTTATCTAAAAAAGTGTTTTATTATGATAATTTCGTCTCAAAACTTAATGATTGGTTATCTTATTAACTATTGTTAAGAGCGTTTACGCCGCACACTAGCGCCACTAATGAAAAAAAAAACATATCTAGTAATTAGAGATAGAAAATCAAACTATGCTCAACAGACTATTTGAATGAAGTAATTTAGCATTTTTACGTCACCTAATGAACACCTCACATGTTATGGTTTAGTTAAATAAGACGTTACGGCCACTTTTAACTATAACTACAATGAACTTGTAAGTGAAACTTTCTGCTGTTGAGTTGATTGTTGATCACTCATCATGTCTTACAAACATTTTTGTGTTCCCGGATATAAAGAAAGTGGAGGTACGTTGTTTAATTTATAACTCCCTTTCGTCCTTGTACCACCACCACAATATTTATGATGTCAAGATAAAGGCAATTTTTATTGAAACAGTAATAAAGGATGGTTTACTTTAGTCTATTCTATAACCCATATTTTAAAAGAAGAATACCTTGATTTTGATTAAATTCAGTAAGTTGAACACACTATTTAGATGTTTAAACACTTTATTGGCCACCATTATACATTGTGTTTTAGGTTCTCATCCAGTTCTTCATGGGTTTCCTAAACCAGAACATGATATGGACAGATTTAATACATGGTTGTATGCAATTGGCTAAGATATCTTAAGTTTGCAGAATTAACATAATTATATACAAGTATTGCCGTGTGTGTACTTGTATTCCAACATTAAATGTGCCAGGTTTGTATGAATTAATTTCTGCATATAAATATTTTTACAGTTTCATTATACTTTACAATTTGAAATTAATATGTTAAGTAAAATAAAATTGAATTCGATCATGATACCCCCGATCACCCCAAAGTTCAACGAAACTGGGACGACGTCCGATCCAATTTGACCCTCGCTGAGCTAAAGGACGGTGCCAGCGCATTGGATTTAGCAAGGCTTAGAGCGGTATCGCAACGAGAAGCGGGCGCCTGGCTACATGCGTTGCCTTCTCCACAATTGGGTACCTTTATGGACGATGATTCCTTGCGAGTGGCGGTAGCGTTGAGGCTTGGTTGCAACATTTGTGAACCACATCGTTGTATATGCGGAGCTCGGGTTGAGGCCAATGGGCACCACGGGTTGAGCTGCTGTAGATGAGCTGGCTGGTTCCCGAGACATCACGCTCTGAACGACATCATCCGGCGGGCATTGGTAACCGCCAATATTCCGTGCGTTCTGGAGCCCCCGGGCTTGAGCAGAACAGACGGCAAGAGGCCGGATGATTTGACCTTGGTTCCCTGGGAGAAGGGTCGTTGCATGTTGTGGGATGCGACGTGCGTTAGCACCTTTGCGACGTTCAACGACGACATTCAAGGCACAATGCGGACTGCTGGGTCTGCTGCTGAGAGTGCCGCGAGACAGAAACATTTAAAGTATGCTGCCACAGTACCACTTTCTCCCTTTCGCTGTAGAGACTTCAGGGGTGTGGGGCATGGAAGCGAAATCTTTTATTGCCTAATTAGGGCACCGTTTAGCGGATCGTGGGTACGATCGCAGCTGCGGGTCATACCTGGTTCAGAGACTCTCCCTGGCAATACAACGTGGTAACGCTGTCGGTATCATGGGAACCTTTGAGCCGGGGGAGGCCCGTGCGTGGTGGTCTTTTAGATTAAGGTCTTAAATTGAAATATTTAATTATTATAATTATTTGATTGTATTAAAGTTTATACAATTTATAAATAAAAAAAATTGCCGCAGAATAAAAAAAAAACTGAATTACGGAACTTTTTGATTTTGATGAAATGAAATTTTGATTTATGTTAATATATTTTTTTATTCTTTACAGAGACTAAAAAATCTCCAAATAATAGGTATATTTCACTTCAATTAAGAAGAGAAGTTGGTGCATTCTCAACCTGTTGCAGCTAAGAGAAAAAAAAACTGCTTAATAAAGTAAAAAGGCAGTCTGCAGAAATTAAAGCAGCCAAAAAGTTGATGAAAAGTTATGTGATCAAGGATCCAACAACAGACATGCAATAAAACTATTCTTAAATGAAACAAGGGGGGGGGTGTATCTTAGAAAAGGAGAAACTACTGTTGAAAATGTTCTATTGATACATGGTCAAAAATTGTACCAATAAATGATCCCCCGCACCTTTTAAAAAGTATAAGAAACAATTTACTAACGAAAAACTTAAAGTTTATGAAAGATGGCAAGACAAAGACTGCGAAATGGTCACATCTAACCCTACTAAATCAAGAAAATCCCGGATACAGAGGTATTAGGATGATCCCAAAACTCACCAAATGTCACATAAATCCCGAAAAGATGAACAACATGAAAGTCAAATATGCAAGCCAGATTTTTAGTCGCATTGTTGCCTCCATCATGGGATACCTTGCAGGTAAATATAATCAATTTTTATATACATTACAAAAAAATACTACAGCTTGTGAAATGGCAAAAAAAATAACAATTAGGTATTAATGTGATAAATAAAATAATGTCAAACCTACCTATGTATTAAAACGGATTTACGGATCGGACAGGGTTTTTGATACTTACCCCCTTACAAATAAACACTATTTAAGCATTTACTTAGTTAATCATTGTTTTGTCAACGTCACACAAACGTCGTTCTCAATTTGAGAAAAGGAGACAAAACAATGATTAACTAAATAAATGCTTAAATAGTGTTTATTTGTAAGGGGGTTTATGTATAAATAAGTGAGCTTTATTAATTAGGTATTTTTTGTTTGTTTTAGATAAGACAATTCTACCAGCTAAAGATTGCTTATGGTACTAAAATGCAAGGCACCTAATAATCCAGCTGTAACCCTTTCCAGCACATCCCTACCAAGTTGTTTTGATTTCTAACTATAACTCTTCTACCTTCTGACACATACACCACCATATCACAAAACGAATTACACAATTTGGCTTATTATCCTAGAGAATGCCAAGAACAAATGGTTCCACCAATAAATTCTGAATGTTTGCTAGCTTTCCAAAATCAGTTGTCAGTAACAAATAATAATGGCTCAACAGTTGATTGTTAATCTAATAAGCAATAAAGACTCTAACAGTTATCCGTCGGAAGCATCGTGTTAATTCTGAAAACTTTTTGGCACATTTTCTTGATAAGGCAATGTCAATTAATAAGTAATTTGTTTAAATTGTTCATCAGATACTTATTGTCTTACACTAAGAAGGCATAGACGCCTCTGAAGTATATGCATTGATTATTTTTATTGCATTTTGTTGCTAGCTCGAACCTGCTGAGTTCAATCATAACATTCTGAATAATAGAATGCTAATGAACCCTAGGACAATATGTTTGACTCTGTCAATGGGAGCTATAAAAAAATAAGAACGCCAAACCATTACTTGGGCCAGCTACAGAAAATTCAATCCACAAAAAAATATGGGCAGAAGGTAAACAAGTTTTCAAAACAATGAAGTTTATAACTCCCAATGGCAGAGAAGCATCGATTTATAAATCGATGCAGAGAAGAGTCAGTTCCTACAATTTCTAATTGGGTGTGGACACTGAATGGAATTCAGGTATTACTAAATAAATTAAAAAGAGAATACTCAGTGTCATCTGTTTGGTTACGGCACCTTAATTAAGATCCCTTGGAAAATATCTTTGGCGGAATACGAAGTCATGGGTGTCGTAACAATAATCCAACTTGTGACGAATTTGAGTCAGCTGCTACCACATTATTGGAAAATAATTTAACTAGTGTCCACTCCCGCGGTAAAAATTGTGAGGATGATGTTTGTAAAGCAATGTATACCCTTGTCACCAGCAAGAACCCCGAAGTCCCATCGACCAGCACATTTGATTTTGCTCCTGTTTTAAGTTTAAACTTCACACCAATTGAAGATAAAAAATCAGATCCTAGAAGAATAGCCCCACTGCAATACATCTGTGGTTACTTTTAAAAAAATGGCTTTTAAAAATAAGTAACCACAGATGTATTAAATTGAAAATTATAGCACGAACACTTGAAACCGCGGGTATTGCCGCTCCACGCACTCAGCGCCCTCTGCGCGTGCGTCGTCCGCCTTCGCGGCTATGTTCATAAGAGTTCTTGAAGGATCGGCGCCCGCGAGTCCGTCTGCCGCGGCACGCCGACCCATAGCCAGTCGCACGCGAAGCATTCTAAAGAGGTAGACAATACGCGCTCTGCCCCGCGCCGTGCTCTCATAGCATACGAAGTATTCAGTTAGTTCAAGTATTGTGTTAAAATTGTACCGCATATTGTGAATTACATAACCGGAAAGTGCTTAAAGTCGTTTCATTGAACCCACAAACCCATCCAAACCGGCTAATCGGCTATAAACATGGCGCACAACTTAGTAACGTTTCCGCGCGCACGCAATACCTACAAACCTGAACAATATTTCAACTTATGTTTAGTACAATATATATTTAAAGTAGAACTTTGTAGGCACCTGTTACGTGGTTGTGTGTGATTGTGAACGTTATCAAGTGTTTTTGCCTATCTTCATACACAGTTTCGTGTGGACAAAGTTAGTTTTTTTGTACCTACCTACAGACTAGTTGCTGAGTAGTGCATTTATGCGGATTTCTAAAACTAAATCAGTTTAAACGTTGTCGTTACAAAGAACATTTTGAAGTTTTAAGTGTTTTATAGATATACCTAATCGTAAAATGCCTACCTATTCGGTACAATAGGTATATTATTGGACAATACAATACAATAGTGTTGGACTAGGTTAGTCGTCGTTTCAGTGGACTGGATTTGTAGACATGGTGCTAACGCGGTCACGAGCTAATAGTCCTTCTCGTATCAGAGAACAGACGCAAATGTTCTCTGCCACCGGAGAGCAGTCTGACGGTGCAGGACCGTCGACTGCAGATAGAGGTGCCATATTCGTTGACGTGCGAGCGTCGACGCCGCCGCTGGCTGGACGCCCAGCGTCCGCCGGCGCCTCGGCTCCTCCGACTCCGCCGCTGTACGGGCGTGAGCCGCCCGCTTACCCACACATGTCGCCGCACGGGCTGGCTCCGCCCGTCGCCACTTCTCATCCACCAACGTCCGCGCCGGTGGTGATGTCGGATCAACAGTTGGTATTTCTGTTACAATCACTCCGGTCAGTGCCGCCTGTACAAGGCGCACCACCGCCGCCAATGACTGTAAGTGCAAATCTTTCTAATTGTTCGGCGAGATACGATGGTACAGGTGACGTTATTGCATTTATAGACTCTGTGCAAGTTTATATAGACTGTTTGGGTGTTAATGGGGACATTGCGTTAAGGGGACTCCCCATGCTACTCACTGACTTCGCTGCTACCTGGTGGCAGGGTGTTAAGCATTCTGTTAAAAGATGGGACGAGGCGCTAACCTTGTTGCGTCAGACATTTGGACCACGTGTGCCGCCGCCTCGGATCTACAGGGAGATTTTCAGTCGAGAGCAGGGTGATGAACGAACAGACGTTTTTATTTGTAGAATAAGAGCACTGATAGCGCAGTTACCACCCAACACACTAGCTGAGAATCCAGTACAACTGGATATGGCATATGGCTTACTCCATAGAAGGATAAGAGAGAGGGTGGCTAGAAGCTCTTTCACATCGTTTAGCGAGCTGTTACAGTTAGCACGAGCAGCCGAAGATGTGCTTGAGGAAGGCCGTGCTGGCGTGCAAGCGAGAAAATTTACTTCGGCACCTCTCACCCCATTCATTTAGTCATTTTTTACCGACGTCTACGCCAACAGCTAGTGGCTCAACAATGGTTGATGGTGTGAAGACATCGCCCAGTAATAAAATAATGAGACCTAGATGCATCTTCTGCAAGGTGTTTGGTCACACGACAGACGAATGTAAAAAGTTGATAAACAGACGTGAAAAAGGAAAAGCTAAAGAAAGCATCAAAATTGAGCCAGCATCAGCGGAACTACGCCCGTCGCTGTCATGCTTTGGATGCGGCGCGCCTGGGGTGATTAGGTCAAACTGTGCCACGTGCAAAGAAAGACGTTCTATGCCGCCCGCGACTACTACGTCAAGTTTTCAATCAGTGTCCGCCCGCGACAGTGCGTTCGATCCGCGAGTGCGTCCTATATTTGATATCGAAATGGTCGGTATAGTAGGGACCGCGTTATTGGATACCGGTGCGAAACAATCCGTGGCTAGTGTTAGTTTAACAAATCATTTGCGTGCTAATGGACAGCATTTTTCAAATGTAACCACTGAATTGAAATTCGCGGACGGGGCACAGCGTGTGCAAACGGTAGAAACAGCCTCGGTTATAGTAAAGGTGCAGGGAGTGGCAATACAAACGCTTTTCATGGTTCTACCTGGTGCAACGGAATCCTTGCTTGGAATGAACTTTATTAAGGATGCGGGCATGGTACTCGATTTTAATAAAAATCAATATAGCTTAAGTTCTACAGGTTATTTTCCGCTATGCTATGAACGGGACCAACACACCGTAGTTAGTTCGGCGATGGGTCTCCGCGAGTGCGAGGGTGTCCTTTTGTCTAAGTCAGAGAAGGAGAAGCTCTCTACACTCATACAGCATAACTCGGATATCTTTGGTATAGGGGGAGGGCCGACTCCATTTGCTGTACACAGGATTGATACAGGGGATGCTGCGTCCATTTCTACACCTCCTTATCGTGTTACGCCTGCTAAGAAGGAAATTATACGGCGTGAAATTGATCACATGTTGGACCTAGGAATAATAGAAGAAGCAGAGTCAGAGTGGACGTCGCCTGTGGTTTTGATTCCAAAGAAGAATGGAAAAACTCGCTTTTGCGTGGATTATCGAAAATTAAACGCCGTGACGCGTACCGACAAGTATCCACTGCCTGTAATCGACGACCTATTAGCTTCTGCTAAGAGTAACTGTATTATGTCGACTATTGACTTAAAATCTGGGTACTGGCATGTAGAGGTAACTCCAGAGGACAGACACAAGACCGCCTTTGTTTCACCCTTCGGAACATTCCATTTTCGACGCATGCCGTTCGGCTTAAAGAATTCACCATCGACGTTCCAGAGACTAATGGATCGGTTCCGTGCTGGATTCAATAATCGTCGCTCTGAAAACAAAGCAGGCATTGAAAACAAAGCAGGCATTGAAAACAAAGCAGGCATTGAAAACTGTTATATATGTGGGTAACTACGAAAAGCGGGCTGCGCCCCGCCCGAGTCTAATTGGCGATTAAACAGTGTGTAACGGACTAGCTAGTTTGATTGACGCGTACACCCCTACCTGCGAACTTAACACGTGGCGACGAGGCGAACTTGAAGCTAGTAAAATGGCGTCGGGAATATCTTTCGGCGTACTCTCCACCTTTGACCATCTTTCGAACGAGTGGAGCAGCTACAAATCGCGGCTAAACCAATGGTTCATCGCTAACGACATAACCTGTGAAACCGACAAGGCGTCGGTCGATTTTATTAAGTGCGCTAAGTGAATCGACATTCAAGCTAGCAAGGAACTTGGCATTACCCGAAAACGTAGAAGAATTGGGTTACGAGGATATAGTGAAACTCCTCGATAACCATTTTATACCAAGACGGTTTGGTTTCGCCGAGAAGTCAACGTTTTATTCGGCAACACAGATGCCAGGGGAAAGTCACACTCAATGGGCGGCTAGGATTAGAGGATTGGCGGCGCACTGCGGTTTTAAGAATTTGGAAGAGGCCCTGCTGGATAGATTTATCATGGGCATGGCAGCAGGACACGAGCGTGACAAGCTGTTCGCGCAGGATCAGCGGGAGCTGACTCTGGCGAAGGCCATCGAGCTGGCCGAGAGCGTGCGCAGTGCACGCCGGGCCTCATCGCTGGCAGCAGCGGCCGGCGCGAACGGCGCCGGCGCACCCACCCCGGACGGCGTGTTCAGCATCACCAAACAGGAAAAGTGCAGTGTGTGCGGTTATTCCAATCATAAGTTCGATCAGTGTCGTTTTAAAAATTATAAATGTAAAAAGTGCAATAAGAAGGGTCACCTGCGTAGGATGTGTACCTTCGACGGTAAAGTGAAGAACGTGGACGAGGGAGATGATGGTAAGTGTTTTTACAATATACGGTGCGTCAAAGGTAAACCGATGACCGAGCGCGTCATGATCAGTGGTGTGTTTTTAGAGTTCGAAATCGATAGTGGGTCGGCAGTAAGCGTTATCTCGGAAAAAACATATAACTGCAATTTTAAACAAGTCCCATTGTCATTTACCAATAAAAAGTTATTTAGTTATACGGGTGAAAGCATAGTAACGCTTGGTAGTGTGTCATTGCCTATAACGTATGGCGACTGCACATATACATTGTGTGTATACGTAGTGCGCAACGGTGGGCCGCCACTGCTGGGCCGTGATTTCATTCGTATGTTTGACCTTGAGCTCGCGCCCGCCGCGTCCCCACTCCAGCTGTCGTCGGCCGCGGCCAGCAGTAACGTACGCGCCGTCTATACAAACGATCAAAATAAATGCAATGATAATTTCGTTTCGCAAGTAATATCTTTGTTTCCAAATGTATTCTCCGGCAAATTAGGGTCGTTTAACAAATACACTATCGATTTACACCTAAAACCGGAGGCCAAACCGATTTTTTTAAAGCCAGACCGGTACCTTACGCTTTGAAAGAGAAAATTGATAAAGAACTCGATCGTTTGCTGGAATTAGGGGTTTTGAAACCAGTGGAGCACTCGGAGTACGCGTCTCCTATAGTACCAGCGTTGAAAAAAGACGGTAGCATCCGGTTGTGTGCAGATTATTCGGTGACCATTAACAAACAACTAATAGTAGACCAATACCCCTTGCCCACGGTGAACGATTTATTAGCCAAACTCCACGGGGGGGTACAGTTTAGTAAAATTGATTTATCTATGGCCTATAATCAATGCATCCAAAGTGACAGGTCACAAAACTTAACATGCATAAACACACACCGCGGTCTTTTTAATTTCACTCGCTTAGTGTTTGGCCTCTCGTCAGCACCAGCTATTTTCCAACGGGCGATGGAATGTCTCCTCGCGGGTATAGACGGAATTATCTTCCTACTAGATGATATCCTGGTGACAGGCTCCTCAAGAGAACAGCATAAGGAAAGGTTAATAGCTGTGCTACAACGTTTAGAAGATGCAGGGCTGACGGTACAGAGAAGTAAATGCGATTTTTAAAAAAATGAAATAATGTACCTCGGTCATGTCATAGACAAAAATGGAGTAAGAAAATCGCCGGAAAAAGTAAAAGCTATTTTGGAAGCCCCTAAACCGGAAAATGTGACACAGTTACAATCTTTTCTGGGTTTAACTAATTATTATATAAATTTTGTACCGGACGCTTCGTCTATATTGAGTCCCTTGTTTAATTTATTAAATAAAGATGCGAAATGGGAATGGACCGAAAAACATGAGGCGGCGTTCGTTCACATAAAGCATATTTTAGCATCTGATAATACTTTAGCACATTTCAACCCTAAGGCTAAATTAATTTTAACTATTGACGCCTCACCGACTGGATTAGGGGCCATACTGTCTCAGGTGAGCGAAGACGGATTAGAGAGACCGTTATCTTATGCAACCCGAACACTCACCTCGGCGGAAAAAAATTATGCACAAATCCAGAAAGAAGCTACAGCGATTATCTTTGGAGTTAGACGTTATCATCAGTATCTGTACGGCCGGTCCGTGCCCTTCGTGTTGAGGACTGATCACAAACCACTACTCACAATATTCGGGCCACATAAGGGTATCCCTGAAGTCTCCGCCAATCGACTACAGCGTTACGCGATGTTCCTAGCAGCCTACAATTATACTATAGAATACATAAGAAGCAAAAATAATAGCGCAGATTATTTATCGCGAGCGTGCCCGGCTTCGGTGTGTAAGCAGGACGGCGGCGGCGGCGCCAGCGGCTGCGCGGAGCTGTCGGATACTGAGGAGCGCGCGGCATACGTTAACTTTGTGCTCGACGGAGACTTGCCGGTGACAGTGAGCGTACTGCAACGCGAAACCAGCCGTGACGAATGGCTTTGTCAGGTTAGGCGTTATGTTTTAAATGGCTGGCCGAAAAAAATAAACGATACAAAGTTGAAACCATATTACAATTGTCGAACACAGCTGTCTTATGAGAACGGATGTCTAATGCGCGGACATAAAGTCGTTATTCCCGAGTCGCTGCGCCAAACGATCTGTAAGGAACTGCATAGTTCACATTTTGGAGTCGTAAAGATGAAAGCGGAAGCTCGTAAGCGGGTTTGGTTCCCGGGCGTGGATGCGGCGATCGAGCGGCTGGCGGCCGAGTGCGGCGTGTGCGCACAGTTGCGGCACGCCCCCCCGCACGCGCCGCTTGCTCCATGGCCGCTGCCACCGCATCCCTTCTATAGAATCCACGTGGACTTTTTAGGGCCGTACAACAATCACATGTTTTTGATAGTCGTCGATGCGTATAGTAAATGGGTTGATTGCTATGATATGACTTCCGGTCACGGGTCAAAGGCGGTAATTAAAAAATTATACGATTGGATATCGCGAGTCGGAATTCCTCATACATTGGTAAGCGACAATGGTACCTCTTTCACCTCTCAGGAATTTAAAGATTTCTGTGCGCTCAACGGTATTAGGCACATTTTATCTCCCGTTTACCATGCGGCGAGTAACGGACAGTGTGAAATTTTTGTTAAAATTGTTAAGAAGGGTTTAAAGAGTATTCTTTTGGAAAGTACAAATAAAAATTTAGTTCAAGAAAAAATTGCAAAATTTTTGTTTGATTATAGAAACTCTAAAAACAGTACCACTGACAAGACGCCGGCTGAAATAGTGTACGGTCGGGCGTTACGTTCCCGGTTAGATCTAATAAACCCCACCACATCGCCCCCCTCGTCCACAGACCTGGCTTTAACCGTCCAACGCAACCAGTATTCACAGGCTAAATATTACAAAGGTACCCAAAGACCAGAATTTAGAGTAAATGACAATGTCTGGCTAACAAAGAATACGAATAATAAACGATATTATTGGATACACGGTATAATAAGGAAGAAGTTCGGATCTGTTATGTATCTAATTTATGTACCCAACTAGATTGTGAAGTCACTAGGGCACATCGACCAAATTAGAGAACAGAAAATTTTGCATCCCCACGACAGGGAGTACTGGGATCCAGACGTGGTTCCGGACTTGGCTGGCTTGGCGCCTACTGCCGATGGCACTAGCGGGCACCAAGAAACTACAGAGGGAGGGAGCCGGGAAAGCGAGATACGGGCGGCGCCGGGTAATACACCTAGCGAGGTAGAGGGCCCAGCGACCCCGGCCGCCACAGCCGCGTGCCGGCGGCGGAGGCAGGCTATAAGTCCTGTGTTTTCAACGCCAACGATGGCTGACCACAGTGATGACGGTGACACATAAAAACTATCGTAGAGATGTGCTATTAGTTAAGTTAGTGTTTAAGTAAATACATGTAATCCTAGCTATAAGGGGAAGGGATGTTATATATGTGGGTAACTACGAAAAGCGGGCTGCGCCCCGCCCGAGTCTGATTGGCGATTAAACAGTGTGTAACGGACTAGCTAGTTTGATTGACGCGTACACCCCTACCTGCGAACTTAACAAAAACGAAGCAGGCTCAGGCTCTAAGGATCCGGTGATCGTAGCATATTTGGATGATATTCTTATCATCTCTGACGACCTAGAGTCACATCTCCGTGACCTACAGCGTGTGTTTGATCGTCTGCGTAAGTTTAATCTCAAAGCAAACAGAGATAAGTGTGTTTTCGCTAATGAAAAGGTCAGTTACTTGGGGCATGTATTAACGGCCCAAGGTATTGAAGCGGATGCCAGGAATCGTTAATGTCGTTAATGACCTAAGAACGGTTGTAGATCAGGAGAATTATGTTCCTCAGATAACGCCTTACCTTCGAGATTTCACACAACGCCTGCAGGAAGTCAAATGGCGAGTCGAACACCAACAGGACGTCCGTAAAGAGACTTCTGATAAGAGTCGCTGACCAGGGCCTACATATAAACAAGGAGACCTCGTTCTCGTAGAGAGCCATCGCCAGAGTCATGCAGCTAAAGGTTTCACTAGTAAGTTTGCCCCAAGAAGGGAGGGTCCGTACGTTGTAACTAGGGTAGTTTCCCAACCACCTACGAAGTGGCAGATAGAGAGGATAAACCTCGCGGTAAGTACCATGCCAGCCTCCTGAGCCCGTATGTAGGAAACGCGGAAGTTGTTGTCCATAGTCGAAGGCGAGGAAGACCGCCAATTGCTAAACGACCGGTTGCCAAGCCAGCTTCACCGCGTTCTGCTGTTTTGGAGGGAAGGATATAGCACGAACATTTGAAACCGCGGGTATTGCCGCTCCCCGCACCCAGCGCCCTCTGCGCGTGCGTCGTCCGCCTTCGCGGCTATGTTCATAAGAGTTCTTGAAGGATCGGCGCCCGCGAGTCCGTCTGCCGCGGCACGCCGACTTATAGCCAGTCGCACGCGAAGCATTCTAAAGAGGTAGACGATACGCGCTCTGCCCCGCGCCGTGCTCTCATAGCATACGAAGTATTCAGTTAGTTCAAGTATTGTGTTAAAATTGTACCGCATATTGTGAATTACATGACCGGAAAGTGCTTAAAGTCGTTTCATTGAACCCACAAAGCCATCCAAACCGGCTAATCGGCTATAAAATGTATTAAATTAACAGTATTAAACTGTAATTTTTAAAAATTGTTCAAACTGTAAAAACAGTTTATCATGCGCAGACGAAATTGAATATATTCAATACAGAGAGTATGCTGGTCTAAGGCGGCTTTACACCCCAAGTAGTGAGCTGATCAAATTAATTTCTTACATGCAAGATGTAATTAATTTCATTTTGAAATATCATTTTGATAAAGTAAATTTAAAAGAAATTATTAAAACTACTATAATAATGATAGTTGATTTTGATATTTTGAATTGCCAAATACATAAAGATCGATTAACCACATATTTAATAAATATTGTAAGTCGCTGCTTAGTATACAATTACTGTAAAGATATAAATAAGATTTTGTCTGGGCGAAAGCTGGTTGATGACGAGGAGGATAAGGTACAAATTAAAGCAAAAAATATCACAGTAAATGTTATAAAAAAAATATAATAATAGGTACCTAAGAAAGATCAATAATTGGCATATTTTAAATAAGAAATAAAATAAGTTCTAGTTATGTTGTATGATTTGTTTATATCTAAATGTACATTTAGGAACCCAAAAATTTTTTGCTTTCAATTGTTAATAGCTTCTTAAATTATATTTTTGTTTTAGAATAATTTAAGATAGTTTGCATAAATTGCTTATAATAAATATAGGCAATTTATGCAAATGATATTTTTGATATGAAATAATTTAAGATATGTTATGTTATGATGTGTTTATATTGCTTGTAATTGTTAATTATGCTTCTTATTAAGACGACATTTTTGTACTTTATTACAAATTATTCTAGTTTCTTATTTAAAAATGCCAATTATTGGTCAGTTATGGTTCCGTTCATGTTTTGTTTACGAAACATTTATCGTGTTTGCAGTTTTGAATCTTATTTGCAGAGAATTGGGTTACAATTTTTTACAAGAGTTCTTTTAATAATATTATAATGCTCCATTCTGTCAATAAAATTAACATGCAAAATCGGAAAAAAAGTCCTTTACACTGTAATAACAATTTTCAATTATTATTAAATAAAAACCGTAAATAAATTCAAATGTGTATTTCTTTTCATATCCTTTATTTATTAATTAAAAGTACTGGAAGTACTGAGATCCCGTGCGTAGAACGAGTACGCGGATAAAGTACCAAATAACATTCAGACGGCGCTACTTGTCTAGTACCTATTTTGACGTCGAAGATAAGTCTCTATTTCTAGTATATACAATTTTCTTTATGATATTCCTACTCGCTTTCGAGTGTTTGGTTTGCGTGAACATTCGAATGCGAGCCATTTCCGCGAACAGCGTTGCGAGGTCCACACCGGCCGAAGTTCGTGCTCGCGTGTAAACTTTGTAACACTCGGCTCAACGTCCACACGACTCGAACATTCGACGCCGAATGCTCTTTAGACGCGAATGCTCTCAGTGAGGACGCGTCTTAATGGAATTAAACCACAGCGACATCGTATTTATTGATAACCAAAAAGGATATCCAAATTTATTATACGAGACGGGCATAAGTACTCTTTTGGTAATAATAATAAAAGTGGTACATCTATGTGGCGTAGTGTAAACGAGCGTAGTGCGTCTGTGACATTGAATTCTACAAAAGATGCGATTAAGAGAAAAAGTAAGCATATATGCAAATCCCATTATGATCAGAATGTTCGAGACCTAATTATTAACATTTGCAAAAAAGAGGCATGTGAAAAAATGGCTCCATAAAAAAAAAATATTTGAAAAGAACTTTACAAAAGCTGCAGAGATTTATCCGGGTTTAAATATGTGCTCGTATGAAGAGAAAAAAAATACAATATACTGTGCGACAAATAAACATTTAGAACAAACATCATCATCATCATCGGCCTATCTTAGTCCATTGCTGGACATAGGCCTCCCCTAATGAGCGCCATAGCGCCCTGTCCTCAGCTTGACGCATCCAGCATCTGCCTGCAGTCTTTCGCAGGTCATCATCCCACCTGGCCGGAAGGCGTCCTACACTACGTTTACCGAGTCGTGGTCTCCACTCAAGAACACGTTTACCCCAGCGGTTGTCGGTTCTTCGCCAGATATGGCCGGCTCACTGCCACTTCAGCTTACTAATTCTTAGAGCTATGTCGATGACTTTGGTTCTCTGTCGGATGTATTCATTACGAATCCTATCCTTCAGAGAAACTCCGAGCATAGCTCTTTCCATTGCTCGCTGAGCGACTTTAAACTGGTGGACCAGCCCTACCGTGAGTGTCCACGTCTCAGCTCCGTAGGTCATGACGGGTAGGACGACGTAAAACTTTCGTTTTCAAGCATTGCGGTATGGATGACGAGAAGACTTGACGTAGTTTCCCAAACGCTGCCCAGCCCAGCCGAATCCTCCTCTTGGCCTCCTTCTCAAAATTGTTTTTACCTAATTGCAGAATCTGCCCGAGGTAAGTATATTCGGAAACGATTTCAAGAAGGTGACCATGTACGACGACCGGTATCGTATCAATGTGGCCATTGATCATGACTATGGTTTTGTCCAAATTCATGCCAAGACCGATGCGTTGCGAGGCTGAAGCTAGGCCATCCAGCATCTGGTTCAGCTCCTCTAGCGACTCCGCCATTAGGACTATGTCATCAGCGAATCGCAGGTGTGAGATATAGTCACCGTTTATGTTAATGCCCTTTCCTTTCCAGTCCAGCGTCTTAAACATATCTTCCAACGCGCTTGTGAACAGTTTCGGGGATATGACATCCCTCTGTCTCACTCCTCTGCGCAATTGGATGGGTTTGGACTGCTGGCCCTGTACTTGGACATTCATGGTGGCGGATTCATAAAGGCATCTCAACACCTCGATATAACGACAGTCCACTTGGCATCGCTGTAAGGATTCCAGAACAGCCCAAGTTTCGACAGAGTCAAAGGCCTTCTCATAGTCCACAAAAGCCAGACACAGGGGCTGATTATACTCTTCAGACTTCTGTATAATCTGCCTCACTGTGTGAATGTGGTCTATGGTACCATATCCTCCGCGAAACCCGGCCTGTTCCGGTGACTGGAACTCGTCGAGTCTCCTGGCGAGACAATTCGTGACCACTCGTGAGAAAAGCTTATAGACATGGCTCAGGAGCGAGATAGGTCTGTAATTTTTAAGCAGAGTTTTATTGCCCTTCTTAAAAAAGAGCACCACCAAGCTCCCGCTCCACGCCTTTGGAGTTCTCCCACTGTGAAGGACGGCATTGAAGAGTTTCTGCAATTCCTGTATAACAGGGGCTCCTCCAGCTTTCAGAAGTTCTGATGTAATTCCGTCCTCACCGGGGGCTTTTCCATTTCTAAGCTGTCTCAGAGCTAACACGATCTTGTCTCGACTGATGTCTGACAGTTCGTCGGTGTAGTGGCGTGTCAGGGTGGCTCTGAAATCGTGGTCGTCTCGTCGGGAACGAGGGGCATGTGCAGCGTATAATCGGCCATAGAAATCCTCTATTTCGGCGGTGATCTCCGGCTTCGACAATACGGTCCTCCCGTCGTGCGTTTTAAGCTTCGTTTGGATATGTCTTCGTACATATCCTCCACTTCATCATCTGAGTGTGTCAGGGTCGGTGCGTATACCTGAATGACCTTCATACTGTAACGCTTTGACAGCCGAATGAGCAGGTACGCTACCCTGGTCGACAAACTGGAGATTTCTTCGACGTTGTTAGAGAGGTCCTTATTAACGAGGAAGCCTACGCCACCCTGGGATGTTTTATCACCCTCTCGAAAGTAGAGAAGATGGCCCGAGTCTAGGGTTACGGTGTCCTCCCCCTCTCTACAAACTTACATAACCCCAGAACATGCCATTTAATGTTCTCTAACTCCACTTCCAACTGCGCTAGATGGTGGTTCTTGCAGGGCTCCGTGGTTAAATAATAACACACTGGTTAATGTATCGGAGTATAATTTCTGACTAGTTTTAATAACTAAAAATACAAGTATATATATTAATCTATAAACAAAGAAATTGGCGGGGGAGATTAGTTGACTGTAGAAAGTCACGAAACAGGAACTAATAAGTTTTGCTTAATTTACATAAAATGTCTCTATATTAAATCACGTTATTAATTATCTCTATTAAATATCACGAACATTACGTGCTATGAATATTGTGCTGACGGCACATTACTTCCCCCTTTAGAAAAAAAAAATAATAATAATAATAATAAATTACAAAATAACATTAATAAAAACAATGCAAAGAACCCTAATTAATATTACGAACAATAACTTAGTGGTATAGTAATAGTAATTTCAACCTTGCAGACTGCGCGTAAATGAATAATGCTGATTCCGCGTCTTGTTCTGTTCGCTAGCGCCGATAATACTTCTTTATTCTGAACGCAAATGTGTGACATAATATGATAGGTGCGACTTATAACACTCTCGGGAACGTGATTATAAAGCGAATCTTACAGGCTGTCGAGAGATACGACCAGCTCGTGTGACAACGTTCTTATCTGGTTGTGTGCTTACTATCTGCTTTGTCAGTGGTTCTTGATCGGCTTTCAGTACGAACGCTGGTTTGATTCTGTCTATAGAGATTCTTACGCGTTTGTCGCCTTGCAATATTACGAAATTTTTATCACTTCTGTCAATGACTTGATACGGACCATCGTATGGAGGACTGAGACTAGGACGCAAACGATCACATCTCACGTACACATGTGAACATTTTGACAAGTGAGGATGAACGAAAGTATTGTTATTCGAGCTCTCTCTTTTGGGAATAGATATTGCTTTTGTAATATTTTCTCTCAGATTGGTAACGAAATCGTTAAACGTTTCCTGTTGTTCGCAACCGAAAAATTCTCCTGGTAGTTTAATCGTGGCGCCATATACCAATTCGGCGGCACTGAAACCAGTATCTTGACGAAAACAAGCACGAAGTCCCAATAAAACGGTTGGTAACTCTTCCATCCAGTTGGTTGTATTGCCTCTTGCGATCAATGCTGTCTTTAGCGTTCGATGTAAACGTTCCACCATGCCATTCGCCTTGGGATTATATGGAGTAGTCCGTATCTTATGAATACCCATTAGCTTGGCTAATTCTTTGAAAAGGTTTGACTCAAACTGTCTCCCCTGATCAGTTGTGATCATCTCAGGACATCCAAATCGCGATATCCATCCTCCGTAAACGTGGCGTGCGACTGATTCGGCTGTAATGTCTTCAACTGGAAAAACTTCGGGCCATGAAGTGCATCGGTCAATCATCGTGATTAAATATCTTTTATTCTGAGATACAGATAACGGTCCTACAATGTCTAAATGAACGTGAGCAAAACGTTGAGCAGGCATAAACTTTCCGAGTGGCGAATTTGTATGTCTAAGCACCTTTGAGCGTTGACATTGTAAACATGACTCACATCATTTGTTTATATCCGTATTCATGTTAGGCCAAATGAACTTTGTATTAATCATTTTTCTCGATGTATTTTTTCCGGGATGGTTTAAACAATGTATGCCCTCAAATGCGGTCTTTCTGAATTCCTGAGGTAAGAACGGTCTTGTTTTTCCCGTAGAAACGTCGCAATACACCGGTATTCCGTGTTTATTTGATGTGGCCAAAATCATTTTTAATCTCGGATTTTTAATAAGTTCTTGGAGTTCGGGATCTAACTTTTGTTTAATAGACAACTCTTTGTAATCTATGTTGGACGGTATAGTTATTTCATCAACTGTCCTTGAGAGTGCATCTGCAACTACGTTGTCGTGACCGCTATGTGACGTATATCGGTAGAGAATTGCGAAATGTATTCCAAGTATCTCACTCTACGTGGTGTGTCATTTAGTGACGGCTTTTTTGAAAATGAATGAACCAACGGTTTATGATTCGTGTAAATAATAAATTGCCGACCTTCTAGTAGTCGTTGAAAATATCGGACTGCTGCGAATATTCCTAATAGCTCCCGGTCGTAGGTTGAATACTTCATCTGAGCTGTAGTAAATGCTTTTGAGTAAAATCCTAGCGGCTTCCAACCTTGTTTACATTTTTGATGGAGCACGGCGCCCATACATTTTAAACTCGCATCAGTCAATAAGGCAAGTTCAGCTGTTGGAGAAGGGTGCGTCAAAATTGCGGCATCCAGAATGTTTTGTTTGCAACTCGAAAATGCCGATTCCGCTTCCTTCGTCCATTGAATAATAGAATTGTCATTTTTCTTTGTTTGCTTTAAATAGTTGTTGAGAGGAACTTGATGTTGGGCAGCTAAACGTAGGCTTCCTCGATAAAAATTAACCATGCCCAAAAATCTTCTAAGCTCCTTAATGGTTTTAGGTTTAGGAAAATCTTTGATCGCCTGCACTTTCTCACTTGTGGGGCTGATACCATTGCTTGAAATGTGGTAGCCCAAAAAATCCAATTCTTTCTTCCAAAATTCGCACTTTTCCAAATTTATTGTAATGCTGTTCTCTTGAAGTCGCTTAAATATTATCTCCAAGTGTTCCTCATGCGTTGATTCTGTAGAACAGATTAGTAAATCATCTACGTAAGCAAACACGAAGTCTAAGTCGCCAAATATTGAATTCATAAACCTTTGAAATGTCTGTGCAGCATTACATAGACCAAACGGCATTCTGGGAAACTCAAATAGTCCAAATGGAGTAATTATCGCTGTTTTTTCTACGTCTGCAACCTCAATGCAATGGAAAGCTTTTTGATATCAATTTTGCTAAATAAACACTTTCCTTGTGCGACGTACGTGAAATCTGTTAACCTTGGCAATGGATATCTGTCTGGAACTGTGGCTTTATTAAGCATGCGATAATCACCGCACGGTCGCCAGTCGCCATTCTTTTTCTTTACTATATGCAGAGGACTGGCCCAGGGGCTATTGGATGGTCTACATATTCCCATCTCCATCATTGTTTGAAATTCTTTCTTGGCCACCCGGTATTTATCCGGGGGTAGAGGTCGCGCACGAGCATATACTGGAGGGCCTTCCGTTACAATATGTGGTTTGCACTTAAATGCTGTCGGGCGGGTCACGTCTGCGTACTTCTCAATGATCCGCCTAACGCTATCCGGAAGGCGGGAGTTAATAGTAGTGACGCTGCTATATCCTTCCGCTCGAGAAACAGTGGCTGGAGTTGATAATTGTGTTAGCTTATCAATCAATTTCATGCCATGAATATCTACCAAAAGTTTGTGATGTTCCAAAAAATCTGCGCCCAATATTGACATATTTACGTCTGCGATAATAAAAGTTTAGCGGTAGGGGCGTCGTAACCCTATGTTGAGTGAAAGCGTCTTTTCACCGTATGTCTTGATAGGGGTGCCATTAGCTGCGTATAAATTATAACTGTCAACTTGCTCTGTAATATTATGTGGTCTCTTGATAACCGAAATATTTGCTCCTGTATCAACCAAAAACCTTATGTCATTATCAGTATCTCTGACGGTAAGGCGGTTTGAAGGATTAACAGTACAGATTTCCGCCGGTGTCCGTACTGTAGTTAGTTTTCCGACTGCTTGCCAGCTTCCCAGGCGCACGGTTGTATGCACTTATGCGCGCGGTTTTTAAAATGCCGATGATAAAAACATACTTCATTCGATGCGGACCTTGACAATGACTGGCCTCGTGACCTAGATCGCGGTCGGTCGTAGCGTCTACGCTGAAATGAGCTACGTCGGCTGTGCTCGCTACGCAAACTTGCAATTTCCAACTGCATTTGAGCTATTTGCGATGTTAATTGCGTAACGATGTCTACTTGTGACGACCTTGAACTTGAGTTAAGCCTAGAGTTCTCTAGAATTTTGTCAGCCATCTCGCTCATCTTATCCAGAGTAAGGTTCTCTGTGACGGCTAAAACTGTGGTTACTGACGAAGGTAATTGACGTAACCAAAACAGTCGAATTGTGTCGTCATTCATTTTCCCGCTGCTTATTTCACGTCGGGGTCACCAATTCTTGCAGGGCTCCGTGGTTAAAAAATAACACACTGGTTAATGTATCGGAGTATAATTTCTGACTAGTTTTAATAACTAAAAATACAAGTATATATATTAATCTATAAACAAAGAAATTGGCGGGGGAGATTAGTTGACTGTAGAAAGTCACGAAACAGGAACTAATAAGTTTTGCTTAATTTACATAAAATGTCTCTATATTAAATCACGTTATTAATTATCTCTATTAAATATCACGAACATTACGTGCTATGAATATTGTGCTGACGGCACAGTGGTCAACCCTCAGAGTGCTTCTGTTAAACGTTGCCAGGGTCAGTTGTTTGTGGTAGCCTGAGGTAGCCCGGTGATTGTTAGCACCCCCTGCCCCGCCGTTACCATGGCCGCTGCCATGGCCAGGAATAGCGAGGCGGCCGGGAACTAGGGGCCGTTTCCTTTTTTGTACGATCATCATAAGGGGGTAGTGCCCATAATCCCCACGCTGGGCATGCGGGTTGGGGATCGCAGTTCAATGTGTGGTGATGGAGTTGTTCTACAGGGGACGCTGCTGCCCGCCCCCCGGTTTTGTCCCTTTGTCGCCTCTTACGACACCCACGGGAAGAGTTGGGGTGGTGCAATTCTAGGCCGGCACCACACGGCGCCGGCCTAGAATTGCACTATTAGAACAAACAAATACTGAATTTTCGTACTTAAAAGATGTTAAGATTCCCTCAATATTGGCTAACAATTTTCTCGTAGTAGACGACGGGGAAGATGAGAAGATTAGTATTTGCGACCTTAGCTGCCAGACGATTCCTAAGTTCATCTGGAGAAAAACAAACGATGTACTTTGGAGATGGCACCTTTAAAAGGGTTCCAAAACCTTTATTCTAACGTTTCACTATACGTCATGTTGATATTGGTACGAGTAGCAAATCAACCAATGAATTTGACGGAACAAGACGGAAAATACTTATAGAAGGCTCTTTAAATTTATAAGAGATCAAATGGGTATCCAAATTAACAAATATAAGTCAGATTTTGATACCGCACAAATTAATGCGTGCAAATTGTTTAACCCTGATTGTGATATGTCAGGCTGCTACTTCCATTACAACAGGGCTGTATGGAAAAAAGCCAAGCACCAATCGGGTCACGCTACATTTTAGCATACTTTTTACCCAGGGAAAACGCAGGCGGAGTCATAGGCGGGTCCACTAGTTTTATATATTATACATATATATTATTTTATAAGTAAGAATGAATGATACTGTGTATTGTGATTATAAAGTGTTTCATTCTTTAGTGCAGTAAAGGTATTTTTTCTGTTGAGTTTTTCTTTAATTATCCTTATGAAAAATAATAAATTGAATCTAGGAATCCTACCTATCTTGCGTCATGCGTGTTGAAAGCGAGGTGAATGCAATTTCAGACATTGTGGGATTCAGACATTTTGAATCTAGGACATTTTAGGAAAAAAGCCACATTGACCTTCAGTTGTTATGAAAAGGACACCATTTGAATTTCAGTCGTATATTGATTAGCTAGGCATTTTGAGATTAAGGTGTAATGGACCAGACGCAAAAATCATTTCCTGACTACCTTAACAAAAACCGTAACGATTATCGTAGCGACTTTTGTTGAAACCACTTACTAGTCACCGACCCAATTGTTGATTGTTTTACGCAGATTCCGTGGAGAAGTCGGTACAAGGGGCAAAAATCCAGCTGACGCCGGTGTTCCAGACCATGATGTCGAGCGCTGACGAGAAGCTGATCGTCTGCTCCAGCCTCGAACACTCCATGAACAAAGCGTGCGAAGTGAGTCTGACGCTTGTATCGTAGCGTAGGTAGCTTAGCTACAGCCTCAACAGGGAGCTGACCAAAATTTTACAACTTAATTTTCTTACCTATAGTTGCAATAACATGAATTTACTTAAGAGAGATGCATATTACATTCCTTGAAATTTCATAATTATTATTGTTCACAAAAAAAACATAATTTATTTTACGGTAAATTTTAACTTCCTAGTACGTCTAAATAATTTGTTCGTATCTATAGGGTTCATAATCTACATGTAATGCTTTAATATTTGAGTTTCAACACCTTTATTTATTACCTACTAAAATAAGGTATTCTGGGTGCCTAGCGTGAGTTTCATTTGATATTCGATAACGTTATTGAAAACAAAAATTAGTACGGCATTGAAGCGCCTCCTGGCAAATTTTCGTTTTCATAAACGTAATCGAATGAATACGGATAGTAAACGAAACGCACTAGGCACCCTGTGTCTTACGCGGATATGTACCGTTCCAGAACGTAATGAAAGTCTCCAAGAAGTACAACCTGGGCCTGGACGTGCGGACGGCCGCCTACATCAGCGCCATCGAGAGGATATTCATCACCTACGACGAAAAGGGCCTGTGCTGCTAACCTAACCTAACTACGACCCGTATACCAAGTGCCGAGCTTTTTACCACAAATTATTGTCAGCATTTTTGTTTTACAAAATTGTATGCAGTTTAAAGTTTGAAACCGTCACGGTATATCAACGCGTTGTAAATTTAAGAGATCAAAAGTCCATTGTATTGTTTTTGTATAAAATGAATTAAATTATGCTGTTTTATCGATGTATTTCTTTAGTTGTAACCTGATACCTTCTTGCTTTTAAAAATAATCTAGAAGTAAGAATCTACAAAAGAACTTGTATTATTTTGACTAATACTGTCAACATTTGGTACTAGCAAAAGTAGACAATAAAAAGATCAAATTCAAATTCAAATTCAAAATTATTTATTGCATGCCACATTGGTGTACATAGTAATTAAATAAATAGGTACAAGGTGTCAAAATAAACAATGTAGCGCCCCGTAAGGGCTTAACAATAACAGAGGGAGTAAACTAATTAACTACAATAGCGTAATTATTAACGGGATTCTCGCCATGTTTATTATTTGTGAGTATCCGATATTTCGGCACAGTTGCCGTTGAAGTTTCCGGCATGTTCTACAGGAAAAGGATGGACGTTCCGTCGCGTATGGTCAAATTCGCAATCGGCCAAGTGACTGAAAAACCGTCAAAATCGCTTTCGGTCAAAATAGCGATTTGAATAGTACATAAAGATACTTTTTAGGAGTAATATACTGTTTAGTACGTATAAACGAATTATAGCAGACAAACTCACGTACAGTTTGACCTCAGAACAATAACTTATTCTGAGAGATTGACTGTTCACTACTTGACGTTTTGCTATTTTGGCGATTTGCTATTTTGACGCTTTGCTATAATAACGTTTTGCTATTTTGGCGGTTTGCTATTTTAACGCTTTGCTATATTGACGCTTCGCTATTTTGACTAACTGCGATTTTATGTCCGTGACTCCAGCGGGATAACCCCTTCAGATCGGCTTCAAATTTCGCCATGATTTAGTTGATATTATGTTTTAATTTGTTAGCAAATATCAAAATTTGTTGACCAATAGTTATCTAGATATCCCATGTTAAAGGGTATCCCTCTGGGGTCACGCTCGTCAAAATTATTTGACCTAAAACGAGCAGGAACGAGACACGCTACTGATATAGTTTTTGTGCTAAGATTTTGTTGATTAAATTATGAACCCATCAGCGAAAATACCAGGATTCTACCTTCTGTAGTTACCGAGTAATCAAATACCTACTTTTCGTCAAAATTCCTACGAAAAGTAAGTTCTAGTTGAGGTGTAAGAAAAAAGGCTACATTCATGAAATCTAGGGAAGATTTTGTTGACTCTGAGAGAAAATTTGTTAGACAAAACCGAGAACTCTAGCTACAGTACATCCTGAGATATAACGCTATTATGGTTATCCCGCTGGGGTCACGGTGTTGATACCTAAACATGTTTTTTCCACAGGAATGGAGCAAGAGCTACAAAATTAAGTTGGTTCCTTAAAAAGACCAAGATGGCGGCCAATTTTAGTTTCATCGGAATCGGCCTTAGACAAAAAAAATTGGCCGTCATCTTGGTCATTTAAGGAACCAACTTAATTTGGTCGCCTTATACGCGTACTTTTAGTATGAAAAAGTTATAAACTTTGATTTCTCCTAAAATACTGTACCTAGGAAACTGAAAAGTAGGAACTGGTTAGATTTTTACACCCACAAAATCTTGGCTATAGTCATAAAGTCGCTTCTTGCTCCATTCCTGTGGAAAAACCATGTTTAGGTATCAACACCGTGATCCCAGCGGGATAACCATAATAGCGTTATATCTCAGGATGTACTGTAGCTAGAGTTCTCAGTTTTGTCTAACAAATTTTCTCTCAGAGTCAACAAAATCTTCCCTAGATTTCATGAATGTAGCCTTTTTTCTTACACCTCAACTAGAACTTACTATTCGGAGGAATTTTGACGAAAAGTAGGTATTTGATTTGACTAGCTGCGATTTTTATGAATTTGACCGATTGCGAATTTGACCAAACGCGACGCGGCGTCAAACACCTTAAATAGACAGGCAACCAGTATCATCATCATCTCCATCATCTCAGCCAAAAAACGTCCACTGCTGGACAAAGGCCTCCCCCAAATCATCATGGGGGGTATTTGCCGTAATCGCCACGCTTGGCAGGCGGGTTGGCGATCGCAGTAGGTTGAGGGTCACCTCAGAGAGATGCTGCTGCCCATCCTCTGGATTGGTCCCTTAGTCGGCTTTTACGACACCCACGGGAAGAGATGGGGTGGTGCAATTCTTTATCCCCGGCACCACACAGGGAACCAGTATATTTGCCGTATATGAAGGGAGTGCCAGATAAGGTCTCAAACATACTTAATAAGTACTCAATCAATACTATCTTCACTTCTTTTAGAAAAGTAGCACAATGTTTACGGTCGCCGAAAGATAGTTTTCTCTTGGAAAAGCCTGGTGTATATAAGATCGATTGCAGCTGCGGTAGCTCCTATATTGGTCAAACGAAACGTACAGTTGCTTGCCGAATTAAGGAGCACATCAAAGCTGTCAAGAACAACGATACGCAAAAATCGGCCATTGCTGAACATCTGATCCAGTCGGGTCCTAATCACTGGATTGAGTTTTACAACCCTCAGATAATTTCGACAGAACGCCACTACGTACCTAGATTGAGGTTAGGTTAGGTTAGGTTAGGTTGGGGTGCGAGTCAGGTGACCTCCACGTTGGTGCACCCTGGGCAACGGTTGGTTCCAACAGTCTCCCGCTCTGGCGTGTAGTAGACGCTTGGACCCAGCCGGCTGACATCTGACTAGGCGGGGTCCCTTCTGGGCCTTGCAGCTCCCATATGTGGCCTACTCTGGGTCACATAACTCACTTTTCCATCTGAACAGTGAGAGGAGTTTTTGACGGCGTCCCTTCTGGGCGTCGTACTAAAAAGACGGCCGCCTCTTAAAGGTTCTCAGGTCGTACGGGGGGAAAGGGGGCACCGGTGAGAGCGGTGCAACCGGGGCTTACGCCAGCCCCGAAGTCGTTATCTGCCCTCTTGCGGCAACGACCCCACCGTTGGCGCCGTGGGTACGCTGTGATTGGGCAGACCGGAGGCCAAACGGCCAAGAGAAGGAAAACTCACTAACACCCCGGAGAACACCGGTCAAAAACCTGTCGGTACCTCCCGCCCCCGACAGTATATAGGGCGCCCTCGGCGTGTGGACGACGCGTGGGTGACCTTTTTTGGTCCGGGGAAGGGCAGCCCCTAAAGTGCCATAGTGAGGGGGGGATGGCAACCCGGAAATTGCCAAACACACTATGGATAGCAGACCTGAAATCATATTACCCCAGGAGGGTACTGTTACGGGGCGGGTCAGGAAAGTCTTTTTAAAAAAAGATATTTTATTTGAAACATTTTATTTTATTTATTAAAAGAATGGACAGTCTATGCCCGACGGAGGTCCAATCCAATCTAATGTGAAAAACTAACTGAAGCTATAATGACGATTCGGGTTTCCTATTGCATTGACGCAAATGCAATGGGAAATTCAGCAATTTAATTTAATATGGCAAACAGAGCTAATTCCGATATAACAACCCCCCCGTTAAGATCGATCATCACCATTCAAAGTGATGAGAGATTAACCCAAGACGAGATGAACTATGATTGGACTTACGTTTGGCAGAGCGGTTAAAATCACAAAAGAGTAAATAAAACTTACAATAATAAACTTATTTATCGAAAGATATGTATGTGCTACAGAATGCAGCATCCATGATTATAACATAAGAAAATATAGAAATAGTATTAAAATAAAAGATTAAATTGTTACAGATCATGTGTTTTAGTGAAAACAATATTTCTTTTAGTAGGAGTTGGCGTTGCTGTAACATCAGCCTCCTCAGATGTTTCTACATGTGCATCTCGATAGATGACCATTTGAGATACAGGATCTTTCTTTATTTTAGAATTATTACATTGATTGTAAATTTGAATACAACAAGATGACGAGCGATTACAAAATACTTTACGATATTTGAATAGTACACACATTAATATTAGGAAGCTGGATATATAGCTAAGAGACATATAGTGAATACCATAGGTTTCAAAATGAGAAGGAGTCTCTAATTTATTTAAGTCTTGTTCCAAAGAGTTTAAATGTATGCTAGCATGTAACAATGAATCAAGATTATTAATATTATCTAACTTAGTATAAGGTAATTTCTCTAAAGTTCTATTTACTTTCGACCGTTCGCAGCAGTCATCTAATAAAATATTAAAATCTGAGATTTTATTAGTAACATTACCTATTGTAGTTTCGCCGACGGCGGTAAACTGTAATGTTTTATAAAATGCTTTACAATTTTTTGGCAATGACAATATACCAGTTCCGAACAAGATGAAATCTGAATTTACATCTCGATTACTGCAAGTGATATGGCATTTCCCTGGCTCTGATTGTACAAACAGCCATCGGTTAAAACTTAACTTATGAAATAAATCGATTGACCCGTGTACCAATTTCGTAGAACACACATCTGGAAGTTTCTTCACAACTTCGCTTAATAGAGTCGTTTCACACGTAGGATTCGCGATCACTGAAAACACATTTATAAGTACGCACACATAACACTTGTCACTAATAAGTTTGCACTTCTCTATGTCTCTTATCAGTGAGTAGAACATGCGATCAGCTGTTATTGCTACGTATGAGCTAGACGGCTCGATGAGAATGAGTGTGTCAGGTTTCGATATATCATATGGGACAGGTAAAGGAACTATGTTATAAAGGTCATAGACCTGAGGTAACACTAAAGGAATCTTAATAACGATTATAATTCTATTTAAATGATAATAACATATTAGCTTAGATATATCTATAAGTTCATGTATATTTTGTAGAGTTAAGGATACAGCGAGTTCATAATGGCTAGGTAGTCTATTCCTATGCTTATCTAGTTCGTTATATAGTTGATGCGGGCTAATTACAGTCGGATGCAGAATATTGAGCTTCGCGAATAAAATAGCATTATTAATATCGTCAATGTCGAAAGATAAAGTTAGTATTATAGACTCTAATGAATTCAATAAGGAGCTAAGTTGCGATTTGATTTCTAATTTGTCATTAGAATTTG